>JANPWX010000396.1:125224-418719 GCA_024734555.1 Trochalopteron elliotii
CGAGCTCCCGGTGAGCGAAGGAGCTACCGCGGCTGCTCCCTGCCCCGGCTGCTCGGGGCGAAACATGGGCTGGAGAAAAACTAGGTAGGGAAAAGTGGAGCTGCAGCGCTCCCCTCACGGGGTCGCGCACTGCCTGCCACGGTGGATTGAGGGCTGTGCATCGGCGAGGATGCGGCTTGTAAGTTCAGGTGTTGCTGTTTGGAAACAATTAATAAACTGCACTGAATGGATACCGTAAGAACGTGAAACGTGATGTGTGTTCGGTCTTTTTCATTTTTGGTTCAAAGGTCAGTCCCAGAAAAGCTCAGGTCTGCAGGAGATTCTTGTGAGGAGTTGAATGGGCTGTGCAGTGCACAGGTAAGTTCATCTTAACTACAGAAGTACTTAGTCACAATCACATCTAGGGCTGCAAACAGCATCATGAGACTCTTTATGTGTATATATATATATAAATCTATTCTCTAAAATTATATCTTCCTACATTTGTTTGCCTAAAATCCACAGGGAGTTGGAAGAATGTCAAGAGATTTAACTATATTTTTATTGCCTATGGTTTTTCCTATTTTAATATAATAAATGTAATAGCTAAAATATGCAATGTTTTTATTTTAGTATTATTGAATTCAGATTTACCCCAAGACTGTTTCCCCAAGATATCTGCCTTGACTTAAATAGTAATGTTCTCTAATATGCTAGCATGGTTGCAGTCTGCATCAATAGGCTATACTTTATAGGTAAGTGAATGATATAAATAAAGACAAAAGCGCGTAAAGTTTGTAATTTATTGAAACATACTTCTTGCAAACTTCTTTCCTAGTTCTTCTGAGTTTAGATTTCAAAATATTTTTAATACAATAAAATAAAAAAATTTGAAGATGAGGCTTCTTAAATCACTTCACCATATGAATCATTTTACATAGAAAATAGAGCTTTAATGTAAAGGGTGATATTTGATTAAACTGCATGAGGCCAGGTATTGAACACTTAAACATGGTATGTCAGGTGAAAATTTACACAGGTATCTAATTTTCTGGGCTTGTTTATGGAGAATTCAGTAACAATCATATTGAAAGCAAAATGAGATGATACAAGCCAGCTTACTTTAGGAACCTTAATACTGTTTTTCTCAGAAAAGGTGAACATTAGGCCCTTCAAAGTCAATAGTGGTAACTGGAACTTCAGCTAAAGTTTTTGTAGTCAAAAAATGCTATCAAGAAAGTGAAATAATTGTATGAGACCAAGTAACCTAATGGATAAACTAGATACTGCTTTTTGACACTTCACATGAATCGTGAATCCTGCCTGTGAACATAAGTAAATTATTTTGACAGCTTCTCCTTAATCATTGATACATGGAGGTTTCCATAACAAAACCTGTCACATATGTTTTAGCACAGTTTGACACAAAGAGAAGGTCGCACCAAAGACCTTCATTGCATCTTATGCTGAGACAGGGTCACAAAACTCTGTGATTTCTATTTTGTCTTTCAGCATTGCTTTTGATGCTTTGGGAAAAACAACTCACTCCATCAAAGTAGTACACATTAATACCATAGAAATGTATTTTGTACAATCCTAGAATGGTTGGGGTTGGAAGGGACCCTGAAGACCATCTAGTTCCAAGCCCCTGCCATGGGCAAGGATGGCTTCCACTAGACCGGGTTGCTGAGAGCCCCTTTCAACTGGGCCTTGAATCCTTTCAGGGATGGGGCATCCACAGCTTCTCTGGGCAGCCTCTTCCAGTGTTTTGCCACCCCCACAGAAAAGAATCTCTAATGTCCAATCTAAACCTTCCCTCTTTCCCCTTAGTCCTGTCACTGCACCCTTGTCAAAAATCCCTGCAGCTTCGTTGTGGGCCGCCTTCAGGCAATCAGTAAAAGACTTTTGCTGAAAATTGTACTGTTCTCATTCCACTGTTCTTTTGAAAATAATTATTTGGTTCTGAAAAAAAATTGTATGACTTACAGGTACCACAAGATTTTAATGTGACATTGTTGAGAGTCTGGGAACTCTGTAATTTGTACTCTTGTACAAATTACTCTTGAACTCTGTAATTTGGGTACTCTTGTAATTTCTTTTAAGAAGCTAGAAAGGGAGATTTTGAAGCATGTTTCAAGAACAGGATCAAGGATTTTAGTTGTAATGCCAAAAAATGGACTTGTGTTGAGTATGAGGGTGAACAAAATTATTGGAATCATTATTGAAACTTTTGCATGTTTTTTTCTGAAAGTGTTGATATGATGATCAGATTTACAGAGCTCTGATTTCTCACTCTTCTTTTCCTGTGAAATATTGCTTTGCTGTGTCCCTTTCTCAATATCCCTGGTTTAGCCATCTCATTATTCCCTTGAGCAAAGAGAATCACCAAGTGGTGCTGCTACCCCACTGAGAAATCCCCTATACACCATGGAAGTAGTAGAAAAAGTAATTAGATGAGGTTAAAGATTTGTTCCTTTAATTATTTCATGGTGTTCAATATTTTTTCATGTAAACACTTTAGTATTTTTTACATAATTGAAAATACTCATGCACATTAAGTTAAAAGTGTCATGGCAAAGACAAGATTCACAGAGGAAGATAAAATTGCAAAGATTAGGTATTCTGTATTTCCCTGTGTTGTATCAGTGGCTCTTGGGAAGAGCCTGCATTATGGAATGAGCAGACTCATCAAACCTGCCATGATACCTGCTGGGTTTGCACATGAAAACAAACTATGAGGATTACCTTGGCTCAACTTTTATGAATAACTTGTGATGTTTCCAGAATTTGAAATCTATAGTGGATCAGCACCGGGCAGGGGAAGTTGAGAGATGAATATGTACACGAAGTGTAGACAGGGAACAGTGTGGGTGTGGGAAAAATTTCTTCTGAAGGAAGTCAGATTTCTTCCCAAAGTGAGTTTTCTGAATCACAGCTACAGGCATCAGATGCTGGTTGTATTCCTTGGGCGTTGCATTCATAGGCTGTTACAGAAAGCTTGCATTCTTATTCTAGTTCTACTTTTTGGTCTGCACACCACTTCATCTCCTTTTATCCAAACATAATTCTTTGTAACAGAATGCATATAATGAAGTTTCGTTTTGGAAAGTATTTTTCAGATTCTTTTGCTGAAGATGTTTTATTTTGGCTTGATGAACTACTGCTTGATTCAGAAATGCAATGTTGCACTGCAGACTTGAGTGTTCATCTGCTTGAGAAACACTGTGCAGCCAATTTGCCCATCAGTGGTTCACTTTTCCTATCTCTAATTTAAAAAAAATTATGTTCACTTCCATTGTGGAAAGCTTTGACAACTATTAATGAAAAGCACTTCAAAACTTTGAAAAAATCTTATACAAATATGGAAAACTGGGCCCGTTTTTATTGTCATCATCACCCATTAATTAATTTCTCTGGTTTTCTTCTCCTAATCTTCTTTACAAGATTTTTGCTATTTGTCTGAATGGGCAACAAAGCAATTTCAATAAACTGAAATATTTATCTGGCCTCAATTAGCAATCAAGGCATGTTTCTGAGATGAATAAGAGCAATTAGTGATTAACAACATTGTTGATAGATGTCATACTGAAATATGAAACAGCATTAGCTTAGATTGCATTACGGGATAGTTGTCAAGTAGTGAGAACTTATTGTATTATCTTATGTGTAATGTGATGAAATATTGATGAAAAAACGTCACATTTCATGTCAATGGAGGTATTGTTTTGCAAAGATAAGCTATGGGTATGTTTGCCATTGACTAGACTTCTGGAGAATGCTGTTGATTAAATCAGCAAACCTTTATGAGAAAAAAAATTAATTTCGCGAATTGCTGTCAGATAAAAGCTGAGATAAGCCTGTACTTGTTACATTGTGTAAATAAAGCCGGGTGGCATTTGGAAATAGGGAATTCAAGATTTCAATAATTTTCTTATTGTATTTACAAACCGTAGTTTTTGTTTGAGTTATTCCCTGAAGATGATAAAACTGTAGACACTAGATCCGACAAAGGGGTCGTTCCACAATGTTATTAATTTTAAAATATGAGTAATAAATACGGGTTTGCTCATTTATTGTAGTTACGAAGGACTGTCACACTCCATTTTAAACACGAGAGGGAGCAAAGTACAAGCAGGGAGGAAGGTAAAACCCGAGTTAGCTCTTTCTGCTCGGCCTGCAAAACGTGACTTGTTATTGTCGAATTGCAGTTTAACAGCATTTGGAGCTCGTGGGAGCATCTGCCTTGTTTTGTCCTCGTAAATATTTTTGAGCGCTTTTTCCTTGCTATAGTTTCTCACTTCACACTTTTGTCTTGCAAGATTGTCCGTATAAAATGGATTTATTATTCATTCTTGGTGCTTCTCTGAGGAACAGGGTGAAAAGGGGGGAAAATGTAAGGGAATTTTTGTAACAACTTTTTCCAATTTTAAAATTTCTTATTATAAGGATCATGACCACACTTTTTCAAGTATTCTTGATTCTGTAAGACCATATATATTTGTTTCTAAGAGTTCCTTGCTTAATACTTTTGTGGGACATGACAATCCAAAAGAACAAGATTATCTATTGTTTCTCTGCAGAACCAGGATAGGAAATATTTGGATTTCTTATAAGTATGTATTTAATGTGGCTTTAGGGTATAAAATAATTTTTAAAAAAAGAAAAGACTGAAAAAGCTGGTCTGTTATAGATACTTTAAAAATATCAATTATAACACTTCCTGTGTATTTATTTAACAGATACAGGAACTAAAGAAACCTCAGAGTTTTTTGATTTTTGCTATGGTTTCATGGCTTCTTTTTAATACACATATTTTCAAGTGAGCTGAAGAGAGGATTACGATCTTAAAAACAAGTCCCTTGTTTGCTTAGGGACTTCTTTTATCATATTAACATTGGAGAGGAAGGAATTACTGAGCCCTACCTAATTTTTTGGTAGGGGCTTTGTTCTGCCACCTTTTTTTCACACATAGAACAAAATTACTGACACCAAGAGAGCTGGTTAGGTTCAAACACTCCATTAAATCAAAAGTTCATAGGAATGTGTATGTACAAACATACTTGGAACAATGAAAAATGGCATCTATTTGAGATGTATACTTAGGACAAGATATAAAAGTAATAAATCTAGAGCACAAGATTAATAAAATTAAGGTTTCTGGGGAAAAATATTAAGGTACACTTTGTATGGTATTAAAGAAAATAGACATGTTTACTCCCTGGATATGAATTTCAAAAAGAATGAAAAAAGGGATAAATTATTTTGTTGTTGTCTCAAATGTTTCACGTGTACTATGAAATACAGTTCCATGTTTTTGTAATTTCTTTTGTGAATTGAACTGTTCACTGTGGTGTGGTTTAATAGATCAGTAAGATCTGGAAACCCACGATGTTCATTCGGAGATGCAAAGTCGTTGCTGCTTTCCAGAGCAAATCAGACACGAGCCACTAGGTGTCCCTAAATGTAAAATAAAAGTAGCCAAGAAGGCAGCTAAGGCTATGTAAGGACACATAGAGCAGCAATTTAAGGGACTGGAAAACATTTCCTTTCATAGGGAACAAACTTACAATCAGTCAGTGAGCACAAATGTTGATTTGCCCTCTGATGATTCTTTTGAAACTTTTTCCTTCTTTATTAATACAAGTACAGTTTCATTTTTGTGTGACAGCGAGCAATTTTACATAAATCATACCAATGAGTAGCAATGCTAACAACAAAATAAAAACTTTGGAAAATCTTGGTTAACTTAAAATAGGTTGTAGAAAAGAAAACACCTATTTTTACAGGATTTATATTTCCTTGTGTTATTTAAGGTCACTTTTTCTGAGCTGTCTTGCTGCACAAAGGGGTCAAGGCTTTCTGGGCCATGTGAGGTCAGTGCTCCAGATGACTGCATCATTGAAGGGACAGAGGTCACAGTGGGGGCAGAACTGTACCCAAATTCAAGGACAATAATCAAATACTGTATGAGTATGTGATCCTCTGCTGATTAGTGTAGTGGTACAATGACTGGTTTGTACATATACGGTATTAATATTTATGGAAAATATTAAATTTTTTTATCTTTCTTTTCAATGCAGTTTTGATAAGAAGATCCCTGTACAGATGCTAATTTCAACACTATTTGCAGAAGACATAAGTGGTAGTTTTCTGAGTCTTTTTGAAATTGAAGTCAAGGAAGGAGATATGAAGTGACGTGTAAAATTTATACACAGAACCTCTAAGAGTAATATATGAATAATCAATTTATTCCTAACCTTTAGGATCAAAATAAAAATTATATTGTCTTCTCAATTCCTCTAAATATACAGTTATGCAAAATTCTAAATTTGAGGCACTTATTTTTAGTTTGACTACCACTTTTCTGTAATATAGTAACAAATCTGTAAGATAAGTCTATTTTTAGTGTGACAGCCAACTAGCTCCTGTGACTATCACAAATATGACAGGTGGAATATGAATCTAGGACAAGGTCTTGTATTTTTGTTTGTATTAAAACTTTAGAACTTTTTATTGCTGTGGCTTGAGTTCACTACAGTTTTGGACACTAATAACTGATACTTCAATAAAATTTATATTCTTGATGTTTAATAACATGTAACATTTTGAAGGAGGGCCCTTCATTTGGTTCCTCTTGGAAAAGGGTCAATGGAGTGCTTTGAACTCATTTTTCAAGGTGATTCTTGTGAAGCCCAGAATACATCACTGATTTTCCCTAACCATAGTTGTGCCTATCTTTTGGAGGCAAGGACAAAACTGATCTAATTTGTAGTTCCTATCTTCAATATTGCTCATGGTATTTCAGGGTAAGAAATCAACTCATTGATTTTCTGCTTATCCTGTCACTTTGATGATGTATCTCTTGATAGCATATTTTGTTACAGAGTTCATTATTTCTATCTTTTATCACTTATGAAGTCTACTGAAAATTATAGTATACACCTGGGAATGCAGAATCTATATTTCTGAAAGGTAGAAATGAACTGCCTGGTAAAAGTGATTTTTTTTTTCTTGCTTTGCTGGTTGAATTTTTCTTCATGGGTTTCAGGTTTCTGTGTCATAAGGATCACATAATGATAATATAGCTATTTATCTTTGTCCAGTATGAGGAAAAAATGATGCACTCTTCTCAAATTCAAAAATCTTCTCCCACTAGTTCTCATTTTGAGCTAATGGCTGACTTCAAGGGGAATGCAAGAAACCACTTCATGACCTACTCTTCTCAGGTGACTGGCATATTTCTTCATGGGCAGGTGTTGAGGAGGTTCTGATGAATGTTGATCAGCTGAAAAATTCATTCTGAATTTATTTGCAAAGGAAAAGAATTGCTTTCTCCTCAAGGGAAGAATTTCAGAAAAAAGACAGTTAAAATGTTGGTGTTTGAAGGTCACAAGTTCTTTAAAACCAAACATGGATCAGCGTAAAATTAGCCAAGAAAAGACAGTTTCATGATGGTCTCAGACAAAAGTGTAGGGGATGCAAGGGTGTTCCTACACCCTGTATTCATATTACCAATTGAAATTTGGATTTTTTTTTTCTCACCAGGGTTATTAAAAAATATTCTCTTCTATAACTGGCATATCTTTAAACAACAATAAGCTGTGTTTTCATTTTCCTGTGAAAGTTGGGAGGTTGTCTTCCACTTTATTTTTTGCAATCAGCATTCAAATGTGCTCTGTTTTCCTTTTGCAAAATAGTGTATTGGAATCTATGAGCTCATGACCTTAGTTATTTCATTACAAATATCCTGTAGAGGAGAAGCTTCCTGAAAAGAACAATATGTAGTTTTAATGCCAAATAGGTGAATCATCAGAGTGAAATCTCCTTGCTTTTGATGAACTAAAGGAAAGATACTGGCAAGTTTTAATTTGCTAATATGTGCTGTATGGAAAGAAGTTTTAAAAAGGCAGATTGTTAGTAGAAAAAAAAAAAAGCTCACAAATTGAAAGAATCATATTCTCCTTATATCAGCTGAAAATTTGAATTGAAGAATAACTAGATAGCTCTCATGGAAGCAGATCACTCAAGAGGGTCAGGTGTCTGGTGACACATCCTTAATAACAGCCTTGTACCTAATTACCCTTCTATAGAATAGAGTGAACAGAAAATATAAGCAGTTTTGAAATAGTGTAGTTTAAAAATGCAATGTACACAATTAATTTTGCTTTTTTCTTTTCAAATTTCTTTCTACATTCTTGACTCTGCATATAGGTCTGTGATGTTGGGACCTTTTAACTGAAGTCAACATATGGGACTGAAGTCTTATATCAGGCATTAAATAATAACTGTAATATTGAAAGGGGGAAGCCTTGGGGAAGGCATGGCTGAGTAATAGGGTAAGTACTTGAGGTACTGAAGCATGGATTTTGTCCTGCAGCTTCTACTCTTATGCCCTTTAGCCAAACACCATCTTGACAGCTTGTTCCAGCTCAATGCTCTTCACTATTCTTTTGTTAAATGTAATAAATGCTTTTTCCAAGTGAAAGAGCATTTGCACATGCCCTGTTCCCAGTCCACAGTGACCTTCTGCCTATGTTCAGGTATCCTTTTCATATTTCTTACCATAAAATCATAACATTTTTCTGAATTGCTTATGTAGAAAAACAGTCATGGTATCACAGTAATGTAACTGAACATTAAAGTAAAGTGAATGAACAACAATGGCCACAGTTGCAGCTGAAATCCAAGGATTCAAGGAAAAAAATCAGCATTCCATATGATGGGCCCTGATACCTGAGAATGGGCATGGAAGAAAGGAAGAAGAGCCAAGTTTGCACAGTTACAGATGGATACAGAGGTGCAGCTGTTTAAGTTTGATTCATGATAATGCTTGCTGTGAACTCTACTTACCAAACCTTACTAAGCAGTGATTAGGTTTTTGTTCCAAGTAAATATTTTTTTTCGTGTGATCCAAGTGCACCCTTGTGATCAGTGTCTCATCCTGTGTGTACCAGACTGGCTTTGTTAACTTCACTAGAAGCCCATTGTTTGTGTAAGGTGGAAATCTATCTCTGAGGACTATAAGTCTCTGAGGGAGCAAACAGAGCTCAGAAGAAAGATATGCAAATATATTAAGCTAAAACACAAGACCAAAATGTAATAGGTTAACAACTTTACATTGTGGCATAGTAGCATGACCCTGAAACAACACAAGTAGTTCTTATGACACTTCTGTGCAGGGAAAAAACCTGCACACGTTATGTATAGAGACTGTAGGTTTCATGATCTCCTGAATTAAATTTACTTCAGTGTCACACTTAACAGTTGGACCTTACAGACTATCACAGAATCACAGGGAAGGAAACTCTCAATATCATCTAGTCCAACATCCCTGCTTAAAACAGGGTCAGCAAGAGCAGGTTGCTCAGGATTAGGGTCAGTCATGGTTGGGGTATATCCAAGGGCAAAAAACTTTCACATCCTTTCTGGACAACCTATTTTAGTGTTAAACTACTCTCACAGTAAAAAAAGAGTTTTCTGTTTCGGTGAGTTTTAGTTTGTTCCCCTGACCTGTTTACCTGTTATTAAATAACAAACGAGTCAGTCTTGTTTGCACCTCTCATCAGGTTTTTATAAACATTGATTAAATCCACCCCACCTCCCCAAACTTTCTCACAGCTCAGCTAAACAATGTCAGCTCTCACCTGTGTTTTGAGGTGGGCCATTTTCCAGACCCAGTTTCTTCCAACTGCAGACAACCACCCCTGAACTCCCCTCTGATCCAAGGACACTGCCCTACTTGAATTCAAGACTCAGCCTTCAATTATTGACATGGAGACTCAAAAATTTACAAAGTAAAATATTCTGTATCTGTGGAAATAGATATACTGTTAACTACAATTAGAAACAAAACAAAACAAAAAGTTGCAATATAATCTGAACAAGTAGTCATAAACATCACGGTTTTTGTAAAAATTTCAGTGTTGTTGAGTACAATAACTATAACTATACTATATATATTTTTATATTATATATACAATATATATAGCTATATATAATATATGACTGTAATAACTATAATGTGAATATTGTTGTAAAATGTTTTAGCATTTAATGAGAAGGTTTATTATTTCTAATTCAACAGGATTAGAAATTCATGAAGTATAATAACATTCGAATTTTTGTGCAATATTTATTTATACTATTTTATAAAATTACTTACTCTTAGCTATAGCCATCTCTGTGGCTCTACAGTAAAAGAAAAAAGCCTTAAACTTTCTGTATTCCAAATCAGGTGCTTTGCAAGTATCAAAATCAAAGCTTAAGAGCTCCAAAAGTATGTTCTTAGTAAAATAGTTGCACTGAGTTTTTTACTTCTGGAAAAGATGGCATTCAGGAATGTGTTTAGACTGGAGACAGCTGCACACAGCAGATAGAAGCTGAGGAAATGAGGGTAAGGAAACAGTTGTAATATTTCTCCTGTCCTCTTCCTTGTCTGTGTGTAAAGAGGGAGAAGCAATTTGTCATCTCTGCTCCATTGGTTGCTTGGCTTTCCTCCATGTGAGCCATGGGAGGAGCGTGCTGCAAAAGTGAAACACACATGCAGTGAGGGAGCAGCAGCAGAAGAGTAATTTAATTCAAGCCAAACTATTTCTTTTCCTTTTGTATAAAACACCCCTGAATTTCAGTGTGTGGCCTTTAAAATATTTTTCTGCTGGAATGGAACTTCTCTCTGTAAAAGGTAGGTTTTTCTTATCGAGCTCCTTCATCCATGTGACAAGTATTTAGTACGTAGCTAACAGAAGTAACTTCAGAGAGTGGAGTTGTGCAGTGCTCATTTATGTTGATGAGAATATTTCTTGCAGTATTTCCTTCAAAGGAAGTATGTAAATTGTGCCCTCTCATAGTCTGTTGAATTGCTGGAGTATTTGGCCCCTTTTCATAGCTCAGCCACATTTAGGCCCCTCAGCATTTGTGTTGAAAGTGAAAGTTTTGTGATGAAACTGTGTGAGATGTGATGGAATTATTCAGGCTCCCATTCTGCAGTATGGTGCAGTTCCATAGAAATCTTAGGGATGTTTAGAGATGAAAGCAAGAGTAAGTAATAGGAAGGTACACAAGATTAAGAAAATGAAAATAATATTGAAAACCAATGGCAATCTCTTGGGAACCTTTGTATTGTAAAGTTGTGAACTCATAATTTTGTTTTATTGGCAATTACTAGGTCCTAAGTATAGCAGTATGATGTATACATGAATGTATTCGTAGAGCAGGTTTAATTATTGTAGGACTGCAGTGGTATTTCATTCAAATTAAACTGAACTGTGGTATGTGTATTGACATGGCAGGGCAATTGAAAGAATATTTAATATTGCTTAAAAATCTAAATTTACTGAACTTTATTAGTCACACACTTGATACAAAATTATGAGCAGGTTAAATTTTCATACCAGTGACTACCTGAATCACAATCCTGTTAGTTTCAGATGATTTTTCATTAATGGAAGAGATACCACAGTGTGGAACTTTAGGTTGTTAAGCAAAATCAGGATTTGAAGTGTTCACTTTTTATTTGGTAAGGTGTTTACTCAAGTATGTCCTTTCTAACAGGCAGAATAAGTACACTGTAATAAAGGATTAGTTGTAAAATGATAGAAGATTATTTTAGATTATATGCAGCCAGTCTATTACATACAGATTATAGACAGTCAGTCTTCTGGGAGTGTTATTGGGAAGAATTTAGAAGTGGCATTATAAGGTGGTGAATAATAAGTATAATACTCTTCCTGTACAGCTGACCTCCATTCTGCCCTCTGTATTTATTAAATTCTTGTAAAGTACAAAGAGTTTTCACTTGTTTTTTGGTTGTTTCCCAAAGAATTCCAAGCAATCATATTAGCTTCCCACAATGATACTTTTTTAAGATTACTTGTTTTCATTTTTGGTTGAGTTTTTTTATACCAGGTAAATCCTTTAGATTTTATTTTTCATAAAACTTATTGGAAAACAGTGTTAAGGTATTATCTGAAACTAATAATATGGTTTGGTTTTATTTCTGTTTTGTTTTTGTTTTTTAATACAGTGAAAAAAGGAAGGTTGGATAAAACAACTGGTAAGTCTGGTCCCCCTTCAATTTCTGCTTTACATTTTTCCTTCTTAGGCATGGGGTTCTGTGTCACACTGAAGAATCATTTAATGAGCTTGGGACTACTTTGACATGTTGGATCAACAGTACAGTACAAAATAAATGTGTAAAAAATCATGCATATATTTTAAAGATCAAATTATCAACCAAAGTTGTGAGCTGAGACAATTTGTAATTTGAAGTTATGAAATGTTATTATCTTGCAAACCAGTGATATTTAAAATATATTTCCACTAAAGCAAATTTTTACATAATTTGATTACCTACATGTGTCATTGGTCAATAGAAACTTTTTTTTAAGTAAGGAGAGTGCAGTACTTTAGCTTAGCCAGGGTGGGGAGGAGATGGTGTCTGAATTTTCCCAGTGAGGAAATACAGACAGGAGACACTGATGGACAGTTACAGTGACCAGGTGTATACCCTAGGCAATAAATATGAGCAAAACCAAGCTGCCCAGGTCTCCACGAGTCTGTCTCCAGGACCAAGATTTAGCCATGGTGGAAGAGAAAGTCCAAACACAGCCAGAGGTTTCTCACACACAGGTAGACTGTGTAGAGACTACCTGTAGAGACAGGTAGTTTGTAATTACCAGTTCTCAGGAGAACCTGAAATACGACTTCATCAGTGCAGCAAAAATTGCCAGTAGATGTCTGGCTAATAGATGTAAGAAAATTCAAATTGTTTAAATTTATCTGGATTAAAGAAAGGTTACCTGAATGGATACAGGTAGAACTGCTAGTTCTAACAGCAGGCTATGTATGAAATAACACATATAGACTGAAAAGTCTTTTCTCTTTCATTGGAATCCTAATGCAATCAGAATAATATTATAATGTTATATTTTTGTTAGTACTCAGGAGGTGATAATTTACAGAACATAATTATAAAAATAATTTGATGAAACATAAGTAACTCTAATTTTCCTTTAAATGCTGTGGAAGTCTTGTTAATGTTCTAAGTAATGGCAGTAAAGTTTGAGTGTTATATTGTCTGGTAATTGGTCATGTTTCCTTGGGCAAAACAATTCTGTGTGTGGTGAATGAGAGCAGTCTTGAAATGCCCATGTTTCTCAAAACTCTGTGATTCTCCTGTAGTTTGTTTACTCTTTTATATAAGCTGCTCTGCCCTGTTTTGGGTTGAAAGCTGAAGATATGAGCAGGTGGATGTTCTGCCCTTTTTCTTTTCACAAAAATTGCATTATGTTCCTCGAGTTTTTGACAGGTAAAGGGTTGGAAACTGCAATAATGGCTTTGTGGAAGCAAAACTTCTTATCATTTAGCAAAATTGACAGGTCCTTTTCACTGCCGGGGTATTGTAATAATATTCATTCTTGACAGTGTTATTCTTCAAGGGGGTTACATATTCAGTTATTTTAAAGGCAGAGTATCAACATTTTCTTATTTGGCAGCACTCATGACATTTAAAGAGGGTGAATTAGTCATAAAGCACTGACGGGTAAGATTTAGATCCAGAGAAGAGCCAAAGAGGCCAAGCAACTACTGGAGAAATAGTTATTTTAAAAAGCAGGTGACAGGGTTTCAGGCAACACTATAATGCAGCCAGTCCAAGATATTTATTATTTTTCATGCTAGAAAAAGAGCAGCAGAAGGACACCAGGTGATCAGGTTTGATCATCTGGTGTGGCACATAGTGACATGGAACTTTCAAATTGAAAATAAATTAGAGTTGAATGTGAAATAATACAACAATGAAACAGACTACCACTAAAATTGTAGGTTTAAGTTTCTACCTTGTAATTTATGGCTTCATTTAAAGGAAATACCAGTTAGTTATGAAGAAGGTTGGTATTGTAGTTTAATTTTACAGGGGTGCTCTAAATGACTGAAGTTAAATATTGTAGATTGCTATTTTTCAGCCAAGCAATTTAGAGTTCTTTTGAAAATTTCTCCAACTTTGAGTTGCAAATTCTCCCAACTATAAAAAAAGTTTTGCAACTACAAAAGATTTTGCAAATTTTTTGGTTTTTTTGCCTCAGTTACACAGAATGGTGGCATGTGAACCATGCCATGTTGATGCCATTTCTCACAAATAAGTCACCAGGGTTCTAAATTCATATTGACTTTGTCACGTTTTTTTCAGTATGAAAACAAAGTCATGTTTGAAAAGACTGGTGCACTGAGTTATAGAAAATAAATAGATAGCATTGGCCAGTGTTGACTTTTTTTATTAAAAAAAAATTTCCGTTACATGATATCTTTAGTCTTTTGGTCAAATACTGTAATCGGTCCTGATCAATAAGATCTGCATCCAGGATGTACACAGCCAAGGCTTCTCCTTCACACCTTTTGTAAAGTGCAGTGTAATTTGATACAACCTATTCAGTGATCTGTTGTAGACAGTGACAACTTCCCTCCAGCTCTGAGTGTTTGATTGACCTGTGGTAATACAGGCAGTTCAAAAATTCTCTTCTTGGCTACGTCTTGTATATATATATATATATATATATTTTGGCAGTGGTTGTATTAAAAAAAGAAGTCTATTCTTCAGTCATGTGTCAATGTTGATCATTGCCTAGGATGCTGGAGGGTTGTGAAGGATGTGTTACATGCACGCAAACTAAAAAGCCATGTTCAGTGAGATGATAAAATGTGCCTTTGCAGCCCTACATTCCTGTGTTAGGCCCTACAAGATAGAGCTTTCCCTCAGTTCTTTTGTTTTCTGTCATTCATACTTTCAAGCACTTTGAAATTTTAAAAATTTTACTCCTTTTGCTGATTAGGTCTGATTTTATGAATACTCACACTGTGCCTGTACAGAAGTATTTATAAAAATCTATGAGTTCATTTGGGACTACATCTGAAATCCATATTGCTGCTGCATCTATATACAAAACTTGATTCATGCACAAAGCCTGAATTATATGTTACAAGTCTATGGCCTTGCCTTAACTGGACATAAAAGCCCATTAGCTAGTCCCCAATATTATCATATCAATTAAAAAGTAAAAAAAATAAAAAAAATCCTAATTTGCAGAAAAGGAGTTTCTTGTGAGAGCTGCCAGAGAGATTGATAAGCAGTAAAAAGCTGTGTCTGGAAGCTGATCTTTAAAATACTCACATTTAGGATTATGTTATCTCTCACCTGTCATGGACAGAGATTTTCCTGCCATATTCCTACTAAAACTAAGAAGAATTTCCCTGTTCACATCCATGTGTTTGACCCAGACCTCTGAGTGCAGGTGTGTATGAAGTATGAGTCAAGCCCTTGCTGCCATATGGTTGCGTTTTCATCTTCTGGAAGGAACTAAAGTGGGGTTTCATGTGCTGTTTATTTGTTTTTCAGACACATCCAAAACATATGTTGTTTTAAAAGTCCAAAATTTAAAAAGCACTACAATATATAGAAAAGGAAGGGAGCCTTGCTGGGAACAAGACTTCATGTTGTAAGTAAAAGCGAATTCTTATCAATTGATTTGGTTGTATCTTTGCTGTATTTGTATAGTGTAGAACCATTTAGTGCATGTGAGGTCAGGTAGGTGTCTCAGAGGTGGCACCCTCTGCTGTTCCCTGATTCCTTTTGTCCTTTTCCTGATGACTAAATACACAGTAATGCTCTGTGGTACCCCGCTCAAAGAAGCTGAAGATGTGTTTTACTACTTAAAATTAACAGGGGTTACATACAGTGAGTCACAGCAGAGACACCAATACCTACTTTATTATATTGTTCATATTTATAGAACTGGTCTGCAGGGGGGAACATTCCCTGAGGAAATTACCTCTCTCTTAATATTGATTCAATGTCTTGGGGCAGTGATATGGCCTGGCAAAATTCAATTTTAAATTCTTGCAAAGTAAGGTTGTGGCATAGTATTTTTTTGGTCAAAACCAGCTAGTAATAAAATGCATGTATCCTATAATTACAGCTGAAATACAGTCTGGATCTGTAACTTTTGAAGTTGGTAGATGTTTTCCCATTGTTCCAGCTGAAATGTCCTCCTCATTTTGTAAGGGCAATTTAAGATTTGGCTTGTTCAGTCTAACATTTGTGCTTGTCCTGCTAGTTTGTATTTTACAAGTATACTGAAAAACCCCCACCTCTGCATGTGCTGTAACAAGATAATAATTTAATAATAAATTATTATTATAGATTGCTGAGTAGTTGAGATTACATTTTCAGTTTAATGATTTCTGTATTCATTCTTTATAGTGAAATCCATGCTGATGGAAAGGGCTTCATTATAGAGCTGTGGAAAAAAGGCTTGCTCTGGGATAGCATTTTAGGAGTTTTATGGATTCCCCTTGCCACTGTGGAATATGCAACAGATGTAAGTTGACTTTCTGTGGAAATAAAAACACTGAGTAAAATCCAATAAATTTCCCATTCTTGGACTCCACAAATGCTGTAACATCATTTGTGATCAATGTATATTTCTATCTCCTTTGCTTCAGTTGTGATGTTAAGGCACAGTGTACATGTGGCTCTCAAAGTGACAACTGATGTGCTTCAGCCACATACCTTGGAGAATTGGCACAGATCCTGGGCCAGGTATAACACAGAAAGTGAGTTGGGGTTCAGCAGCACTCAGGAACTCAGATAGGGAGGCAGGGATGGTTTGGTTTATATGATTAGAGTGGAAGAATTTTAGGTCAAGTTCCATGGTCTGGCTCTTCATTTTGTGACCTTGGGTAAATCTATTAAAATGGGCAAAATACTGTTGTTCTCTTTCTCATGGGAATTGACCATTGTCTCAAAGAGGAAAACAGAAATGTGCCCTGTGGTGCTACAGAAGAAATTACCAGTGAGGACATAGGAAAGGATGAGTGGGGAAATGGGGTCAGTACAGGAGTTACATATCCACCATAGTCACTTGGGCACCAGAATGACCATACTTGCTTTCAGTAGAGGTTCTTATATGATAAAATAAAGAAAAAAGGTTTCTGGGAGTGTGGAAATACTGAAGAAAACTGAAAATGCTGCGAAATTTTCTAGATTTGGAAAAGGTAAGATGTATCTTATTCTAATAATCCACAATTCTCCTAATCATAAATATGCTTTCATATGCAGAGTGCCTGGAGGGTATTTTTAAAGAAATAGCTGAATTAGAGAGGATGAATTTAATCTTTGCAAATAAAAATTGTTTGCCTTCTTTAATATTTCTAAAACATAAAAAAGCAATTGAAGATGGGATAAAGGTAAGAAAATCAGAGAATAAAATCAGATAATAGCAGTGTCTCTCATCAGACTCTATAGCCATTTCTTTATAGGAACTAATAAATATTAATATATACATTGAACTGACATTTCAATTATTCTTCTCAAAAAATGGAAGCAGAGGAAGAAAGTAATTCCTGCTTAAATTAGAAGTTGCTCTTATCACAGCTGCCAAGTGCCATTTCAAGCCCCAGGGCAAGTTGTTCTGCTCTGCTGCCCAAGCTGTTGCTGAGTTACAACTTGCTGACACAGAGGTTGTGGCTTACTTTTAAAAACTGAAACTTTAAACAAACAAAGATGCAAGATAAGAGATTGTTTCTTAATTTCTTCAGAGCCTCTAAACCTTCATTTATAATTATTCTGCTGTGCAGCATTCCTAGTTATTTATCCTCCTGGTGTTAACCCTGCAGTTCTGTTCTGGGCTTATAACTCAGAAATAACCTACAAGGGAGTGTTACTTTAGAAGCTTTTTTTTGGCTTGGTTATTAACTTAGATGCATTGCTTCAGTCTTGCTAGAGTGTACTTGTTTGGCACCAGTTCAAAGGGGAACTGGAAAATCTCAGTTGATAAGAATAATTTTCAGTATTCATATTTGTTGTGTCCTAATCATCTGACAGCCTTAATGTCTATTTTTCTATATTGTTGTGCAAATGTTATATTTTGAATTTGATGGTGGAGAAAACTTCAAGTCCTAACTAGTACATCAACAAAAGAAAAGTTGGAAAATACTAAAATGGCATTATAAAGGAGCTCCTGTTGACTTAGGGGAAACTTCATTCAGTAAAAAGTGGCTAATGTGTAAATCCTGCTCAGGTAATTTCCATAACCTGTTTTTCCTAGGAAGGCCCAGGTTCCTGGTGGAGATTGCATTCTGAAGTAATAAAAAATGGAAGTGAGATTCAAGGCACAAAAACACCAACTTCTCATGAGATCTTACTAGATATCTACTTTGCATTACCATTTGGTGAGTTACAGATTAAGGTCCACCATTCCATCCATTCTATTTCTCTCTGAGTTCCTGTAATTTCACCTAAGTTCCTGAAATACAACAACAAATAGCAATTTTTTCTATAGAATCCTACATGCCTATTCATCACTGAGCATTTTCACACTCCATACTGGTAATTGTTACTGGTAAGTAAGAACCACATCCCACAAGGAGCTGGATGAGCAGTTTCAGTAGCTAAGGGTGGTCCACACGTGCATTGCAGAGCTAAAGAAGGAAGCACATCCCTCAGGGTCAGTACTAGAGCCTGTGTGTTACAGCTCTGCAGCACATCAGCTTTGAGCAATGCACAATGTAAGTTTTCATGAAATCCAGGCCTTCACAGCATTTTTTACCTTCCTAGCAAAGGATGTCTGCCTTTATTTTCAGTGCATGTGAAGATGGAAACTAGTTATATTTCTATATATATGAATGTAGTGTATATGAAGATAGAAATGGAAACTGAACTTCAAATAATATATCATCACACATTACTTCCAGATATAATACAAAGAGATTGACTTCACTAAGATTATCAGTCCAACTATATGACATATTCTATCTCCAAATAAGGTCACAAACATAATTTAGCTTAACAATTTAGCTTAACATTTTACTCTTTAAATAATCTAATGAACTGTGTCTGAAAGAGTAATCCTAAAATTTGTGCAAGAATAAAGAAAAAAAAGCAAAGAAGTGTGAATAAGAAACTATATGAAAAGGAGGACTAGAAGTGCTGATATTCCAAGAATACACTCTTTAATTGTCTAATTTTTTTATTAAAAGGCATTGTCTTTGATTAACCTTGGTAATTTTTTTTTTGGTGTAGTCTGCATGACTATACTGTTAATACATCAGGCAGAATACATATCTTTTCACAGAGTGATTGGGGATTATTTTAGTTTCTTGTAAGTTACAACATGGCCTACCTTTTTTTTTTTTAATAAAAATTACTTCTTTCCTACTTGGCCAAAAAAATATTCAAAATATAACCTGTGCCCTAGTTGCATTCTGGTTTTCATTTGCTTTAGTTTTTAGGTGTGTTGAATTAGCAGAATGTTTTAGGTATGTCCTTACATCATTCTCATACCTGGAAACCTAGTGTAAATCTGGTATAGAAACTCTAATTGTGTGTTTACAAGTTGTGAATTCAGATTGTTGGCGATTTCAGGCTGCTACTAGGAGGGAGTGTTGGTTTGTATGTTGAAGCTTGTATTCTGATTTCAAACAAATATATTTGAAAAAGTTCCCAGGATGGGTCCTGGGACTGTAGACAAGGAGCACTGTGAAAATCCTGTAGAGGTCACTCTTAAACCGTAGTTTTCTTCACTGAGGAAAAATTCAAAAGCATTATGTCTTGGTTACTGAGAAAACCAGAATTATCATCTGCCTGGGGGTTGATGAGGGCATTTTCATTGTTTATCCTGTTGAATGACTAAGGTCAGCTCTGAGCACCTGAGAATCTGTCCTTGGCTGTTGAAATCAGTACAGCCTCTTTATTATGACAAATCACACTGGAAAGGTAGAAGACTGCAGTTACTTCTGACAATTCCTGAATGATGTTCATTTCAGAATGCCAGATAATGGGCAGGAATATAAGAGCCTGCCATCCTGCTTTAATAGTGTGACTTCATTTGGACTTGAAATCCTGCATGTGGTAACATGAAAATGTGTTCTCATCAGTAGTTCAGTGCCTTTTCTAGAAGTATCATCTAATGGCAACTGTGGTAGCAATGAAGCTGACATTTCACTGTTGCCAGCTAGACTGAGCTCCATTAAAAGGCTGCTAAGTAAAATGAAGACCTACTATATTTAAAATTCTGCAAGCAAAGTCACAGTAATAAAATACTAACTTTAGATAAACTCCTCAGTTCTAGGCCAAGATCATGTGCAATTAAAGTAGAGCCTGTTTCCCTACATAAAGCACAAAAAAAAAACCTCCATAGAACCAAAATCCAATCAAACAAAAAAAACAGATCTCAGAATACTGTGCATGGACCTGTAAGAAATACATGGCAAGTTGGACTGGAAAATTTTAAAAGATCAATTTTCTTCCTAACCCAGAAATAGATCATTTTTTAAACTGTAAAATGAACTTTGTATAACAAGAAGGTAACTGACTTAGGCCTCTCAAAGTGTTTGGAGTACCAGTCAGAAGATCATCTTGGAACTCTTACTGCTGTTTTTGTAATAAGTGTTTTAATCATTACACTGTTTGCAATTTATTTGATAATTCCCTATTACTGTAGATTTAATGAATTAAGATAATTTTATGTGTACTTCCTCTTTTAGAAGTAAAATGGGCTGAAAGATTTCTAGCAACCTTTTCCTTCTCTACAGATACCCACACAGATTTAGATTGCAGAGGTTGGCACAGAGAGACACCCCTCCCATGTACAAGACATTCACATCAAGACACAAATGACAGTCAGCCATGCATGGAAAGTGGACTCAGCAGACAGGAAAGCAAACTCAGGTATTTTACCTTGTCACATCAGGCATATGATACCATTTGTTGGTTTTAATTTTTTTTAAGTGTCTGAATGTCAGCATGATACATACAAAATTATTTTAAGCAATAATGTGACTGAAAGTTTCCTAAACTTGTCAAGGAAATGCAGGTATTTATTAGCTCTTCTGTGTTCTTTTATGGAAAATACATGTGCACCTGTCCTGACCTCACCCCTGGGCATGTGTCAACATAGGGTTCAGCTATTCCATAGTGACTTCCTGAAAGATTAAGAAAGGAAGGGAAGCAACTCCTGACATGATTTGGGTATTGTAACTATTTTGTTTCATTTGGAAAGCAGGAGAGACATTTGATTCCATTTTTGAAGCTAATGTATTTACCTAGACAGACTGCCTGCATTTCTGGAAGTTTTCCAGAAGAGAATTAATATTTTCTATCTATTTCTTTTGAACAAACAATGATGCAGTGGGGAAAAAAAGGGCGGTGGGGAAGATAATTACTGTCTTTCTGCTTCTCTGAATGTGGAAAATGCTGATGCATAATGGTGGAAGGGGCAAGGAATAAGGTGGCAACAACCATATTTATTTCTCTGCCATCACCTTCTGCTGAGTGGAGTTGAATGCTCAGTAGGGAGCCCAGTCAGCCTCTAAGAACACCACTCAGCAGTGGTCTCTGAGCAGGGAGAGCTTTCTCTGTGTTAGAATAATCACTTCACTTCTTTTGAAAGGCAAACTGGTGAGAAAAAAGTTCCCTCCGCTGTTCATTTTGGCTTTCATAGCAGCTGTCACAGACTGTATTGCATTTCATTCATGGTGTCCTTTATCTACAGCAGTTCAGGAAAGACACTATGGGCAGCTGACACTCCAAAAGGTGTTCTGTCTTGATGAGGAACAGAACAGGCTCTTGGGAAAGGCAGCCAGAATATTTGGTGTGTATCAGGCACTTGGCTCCTGTTTATCCTGTATCGTTGTCTTACAGCAGTGGTACTAGAAAATTAGCTCAGACATGAGGGAAAATACAATAAAAACTGTTACATTATCAAGTTATGTATTCTCTGAGGCAATAACATCTTCATGCACTTAAATGACCTTTTCATGTACTCTAAAAAAGCAGGGTCTTTGTGCATGTAACTTCTACACAAAATTAGGAGACAGACAAGTCTACAAAAAGCTCAAGCTCAGGGAGGCAGTTAGAGACTGCATGTGGACAAGGTGCCACAGCATCACTTGGGTGCCTGTCAGCCTTACCCTGTTTACATTTCCTAGTCAGTCCTTGCAGGGTATTTACAGAGAAGTACAAGTGCTTCCTCAGGGTGAGAGCTGTCAGTGATGGCAGCATTCAAGAGCTGTTTCTCTATATTTTTCTAAGCACATGTCCAGTCATTAGCATATCATCTGTGCTGACGTGTCATTTTCAACAGAGATCTGAGCCTGTGAGCAGCTTAAGTTAAACTGAAAGAAGTTAACCTAGTCTGACCATGGAGTTCTTTCCTTTACCACAAATAATTTAACTGAAATTAAATGAACTTTTATAGTACTAAATCCAGGGTCACCACTTAATTATTATTTCTAGGTGAAAAGTTCTTTTATCTAATAATAGGTATTTTCACAGATTCTGAGCAGAAATATGATTGTTTCAAAACCTGAAGATAGAGATGTGTATTTATTCCAAATAACTACATTTGTACAAAAAAAATCTGAAAAATTAGGTGAGTGGATGAGACTATTTCTTTTGAATAGCTGTATTAAACACCAAAATTAACTGTCCTGTAAATATTTAAGTATTAATATGTTCCAAATTTCTTCCATAAGTGTTTTTTTTGACTGATATTTATTCATCAGTTTTTTGGTTATGTACATAGGTGATGTTTATGGCTGCTGATGTCAGGTGTAGACTGATGACTAATTAAGTGTAACTGAGTAACATTTTCCCATAAAGCAAAAACTCACTAAATTAAAATTTGAAGGATATGGTAAATAATTAGGTGACCTCTTATTGGAGCAATACATTTTTTTCCTAGAGGCTTGAAAAAAAGAAGACAGTAATCTGTTTCATTATTCATGCCTAGATAACAGAAAAAATAATAGGCATAAAATTATTTCAAAATTATGAAAATTTCCATCTCCACCTCTTGGCTACAGATGATGAACTCTGAAAACCAAAGCCATATTTCCCTTCATAGCCATTTGTTTAAACAGATAGTGTTTGAACATATACATTTGTTTTCTGTTGTGATCATTCAATGAGAGATTCCTCAAATTTTGAATTAAAGAACAGGTAAGCATAACTGATCTTCTGTAACATTTTATTGCTTCATATTTACTGCCAAAAAGAAATAAGGTCCCAAAGAAGAAAAGAAAGGGGCATTTAACAAAAGATGTCTATCACATGGCAAGCCTTTTGGCTATGAATGTCCCCTGGTTCCCAGCTTTCAGAACTGGCAGATCATTTTCAAAATATGAAAAGAAGTTGACATTATAATTAGTGATGGGTGGTTTTGCATTTAATTATTATTCGTAGGCTGTTCTCTAAGCTGCAGGTAGTTTAACTCATGTAACACTTGTATGTTCCAAAGGCAAGGTAAAAGGACTGTTTACATCAAAACCCATGAACCAAGAGACTTCCCTGAGTCTGAGCTATTTTCACACATTGAAGAGCATTCCTCTAAGCTCTTTGGCTTCTTGGACAGCTTTTTGCTGTTCTGCTTGAGTTATGAAAAGCAGTGTGGGTAGGAAGGTATTCAACTTTTAGATGATGTTTAGTCTTGTATAATAAATCAGTAATTTAAAACTGTAAATAAATGTTGTTATTAATTTATATAATTACAGTAAGGCAGACCTTTTCAGTAAGGATCTTATGTGAAATTAATCCCTTTGTGTACCAGCACAGTGCTGAGAGTTCATTCCACTGTACCCCAGGCTTAGTTCTCATCTGTCACTCAAACTCACATGCTCATTGATGATCCTTTCTGCTCCACTGCTCTTTCCTATTTCAGTTCCACCCTCTTGCTTTTCTCAAATGTGTTTCTTTCAGGTCTTCTGTGGCCTAAAACCATTGCTCTTGATTGCATTAAAAGAAGTACTTTAAAAGACTACTTTAAAAAAAGCTTCTAAATAATTTTAAAGACTGTTACAGTAGCTCTGTAGAGCAGAGGAAGTACAAACAAAATTTAAAGATGGAGAATGCTAAGTCTCATACATACAGTGAATTTGAAGTTTAACCAATTTTTATGGGTTTTTTATATCTCTCCTTTATCACTATGAGAACTTTACAATTGTTACCCGTTTAATTTGTATATTTTAAATATTTTTGAGTAAAAAAATGGAAATGGAGATAAATTAGAAGTTAGCAATATTGAGGCAAAATATTGTACTTGAAAGAGACTGAGAAAAAGGACACTGAGATAACTGAGAAACATTTAGGGAATTGAAGATTGTGTCACAAATAAACGCCACAATGAATTGTTATAAAATTGTTAGGAAGTGTAGTACAGAGCCAAGCAGATTTATTTTGCAAGGCAATTTGCAGTTTAGAACAAGTGATGGTGAGCTGATGTGACATGTTGATGTACATTTTCTTTCCTAAAGTTATCCCAAATAGATTTTGGTAAGTTATTTTTGTTTGACTGCTTTTGAAGTTAAATTCTTTAATTCACATCCTGAAGTTCTCAGTAGAATCTGTTTAAAAATTTTCAGTAACTGTGAAGTATGCAGCTATGAATCCAATCTTTGTGGCACATCTGAAAGCCAGAATCTCCATACCCAGCTGGGTTTGTACAAGTGTGCAGGGTTAAGGCCTTAGGAAAGTGAGGATGAGCTGCTGCTCCCCAGGAGAGGGACAATGAGGCAGGATAAGAGTGAGCAGGGCAGGGCCAGGGCAGCCAGTGCCCAACCCAGTGCCCCAGGCAAGGCTGGGAATGGCAGAAAGGGTCCAACAACACTGCACAAGCCTGTGCTGATTGTGCAGGTCCAAGCTGGCACCTCCTGAGCTCAGGGTCAGGGCAGTGGTGCAGCCAGGGCAGGGCACAGCAGTGAGCACCAGGCAGGTCCATAACAGCCCAGCAGGGTCAAACTCAGGCCTGGCAGTGACACGGGTCCTGCTCGGTGGGTACAAAGGCAGAGCTGTGCTTGAGCAATATCCCAATCTAGGAATGAGACAATCTTGGAAAAATTTCCAGTAGGGGAGGTGTAGTATCCAGTTCTGGCACAAAAGATACAGCCAAGTTTTATGTCCTACTGTTTACATGAAATAACCTACAAAATCCAATTATGAAATAGAATACGTATTAAAATAAAATGCAAATGTCTTTGTCACATAGCAGAGATTACACTTGGTTTCTTCCAGTCTCTATCCCCACCATTCTATACTGCTTCACTTCTCACAGTTACTCAGATTTTATGAGTTTCTTTACCTTCAGTCTTTTCACAATTGTCTCTTTTGTCTGTGGTTATTGGGAATGCTCTCATGATTTTTTTGCATCCTGATATGAACTAAATCTGAGCTTTAATTGGCTCCCTTATGATTATTTATATTTATATTGTTTATTATGGTGAGAACTTTTCATAATAAATAAGAAATCATTATGACTCTCCCTGAGATTCTGTGTAATGTAACATCATTCATGATAAATTCTTTAGGTTTGAAAGGAATAGGAAAGGCTTTTGAAGTTTTCTTTTACCTAGATTAATTAAGTTCTGTGCCTTCTTAGAGGTTTCTGATATCATCTAACTGTGTTAAGTCTATTACTGTTATACAGTTATCTTATCTTGGGTTCCCAAAAGGTTTACTTGTTATAAAGGTTAACACATTTTACTTAGACCTTACATAATAGTAAATTTTTAAGGTAACCTTGTTGGCTTCTGGGAACTAGTTTATCTAATTAATACTTATAGCTGTGTGTAAAAGATTGAAAAGATTCAATCTCTGTGCAAGTGTTCCCTTGAAACTGCTAGAAAATTTACTCATTTACAGAAAAGCTAAAATAGTCATCAGGTATCAGTTCTTCTGCAAAGAAATTCCCTTTTTCTGTATGAATTGATCTCTAAAAGCAACAGCCATTTCAGGTGGGGGCATAAGAACTCTACATAAAGAGCTACACAGCAGGAGAAAAGAGAGTTGCCATGGGAAAAGCAGCAAATGTTTATGAAAAGTTTGACTGGGCTCCTAGTGCTGGGTCATATTTCATCTATGCACTGCTACCCTGAACGATACCATATTCAGAAGCAGGGTAAACTTCACTGGAATTAGTTTACTGTACTTGCATAGCAATTTATTTTGTTTGTTTATTGCATGCATACTCAATCAAACATTTTTATAATGCTGATTTTGATGGCTTTTTAATAAAAATTGAAAGATTAGGCATTGGTTATGAATAAATACAGAGATTCTGTAAGAGAAAATTGAGTTTAGTTGATTGAAGAAATAAGTCTTTCCAGTATATATTTGGGAAAAACAATACCCAAATTTTTATTTTTTGAGTTGGGTATATTAGAAGAAAAAAAAATTGTTTTAATGCTACAGCATTGAAACAAGTGAGAAATTGGAGACTAACAAATAGCTGCATTGTGGCAAATCCAGGTAAAATCTGGAGAAATTCATAAAGTTTCCCTGAGTGTCACATAGACATCGTTTGATTTCTGGGAACAATCCAAGATGACACTTTGACAGATTCAAGATTGATTAAAAGCTGCAACTTCACTGGACAGCAGAACAATGTCTTGATAATGTCTAATTCACATCAACATGTGTTTCCTTGTGTCACCTGTCTCCTGCCATAGCCTTTGGTCTTGTCAATCAGCTTCTGTCCTAATTGCATGTTCCTTTTGTGCAGATAAACATCTTTCAGTTTGGAAATCATTAATGTAGCTACTGCAGCACCGAGGAGATAATGTATCTTGTGGGGGTTTCTCAGGTAGCAGCATTGCATTTAATATCTTTATATCCCTCAGAAAAACCTGGAAGTTACTTTGTAAAATGTTGATTTACTGTCTTGGCAGGCCTTAAAAAAAATAGAATCTTTCTTCAAAGCTGCTGTTCTATAGCAATGTAGGGGGAAATATGAGCTATTACCTACTGGCACTGTATTAAGTGTACCAGGTCAGTATCAGAAGCTGTAGTTTTGATAGATCTGAATGACAATTTACAATCCAGTTCATAGCTCTGAGTGGTGAGAATTGCAATTTTAAAAGTTTAGGTATGGATTACTGGACATCTCTGTTTGCACACCTTTTAGGAGCAGGCCTGCAGTTGTGGTGGTTCTTTTGTACAAGGTTTAATAAATTGAATAAATTCCTCCAATCAACAGGATGTCACCCAGTCTTGAAAACCAAACTTTTCAAGAAAGGGACATAATAATGTTTGAGAATAATAGTTCATCAGATGACAAGAAATTCCCACAGTGTTGAGTCTAAAATGCCTCTATTTTGAAATCTAAACATCTGAAGTGGCCTAAAATACAGAAGTTTAAATAGTTATTGTTTCCTTTTATTTACTTATTCTCAGCTACACTGAAGAGTTTGCTATTTCTCTGTCTGTGATGAAAAAAATAATTTTTTTTGGTCATATTATAGCCAGAACACTGAAATAACATTACTGGAAAGTAATTGTTAAAGCAAGAGACAGCAACATCCCATGAATAATCATACTATGATCAAACTTCAGACCCACCTGAGGAGTCAAAAGACACAGGGGAGAGGAAGGTACTTTCCTTGCACCCAATAGTTAATTGTGCCCAGGAATGGGAGTGGTGGTCAGGCTGCAGTAATTGATGGCTTTTCTTTAGCAGCTGTGCAGACTTGGCTCAGGGGTATTTCTAAAAGCAAGCAGGGATAAGCCTCTTTCTTCAGTAAGACAGAAAATCAACATCAATATGAATTATGCCTATGAAAATCTTGTGAAGAACTGGAGGAAAAATTGGAAATGAGAAAAAAATATGAGTTCTGTTATGAGGATAAATGCATAGCTTCAGACTTCATTCATTTGCTCTATAGGTGAGTCAAAAGATGTAGCTCTTATAAAAGACTTTAAGTTCTTAATGATTAGGTAAGAAAAAAAGTGCTGGAGGAGAAACTGAACTAAAGCAGATATGTAAGCATATTTTAGTTTCTGTTCATGCACTGCTAAATTTTTGAATCTGAATGGCTAGAAAACAGATGGTATTGCTGTACTGTGTGTTTTAGGCACTTAAAGTTATTTCTAAAAAATCAGAAAATTTTATTTTATTACTGTAGTAATGTTGTTCTCAAAATACAGACTGATAAAATTTAGTATCTTGTCCCAAAGAAACTAGGAATTTGTAATCTTAGTTTTAAAAACTACCAAGAACTCAGAACTGTAAACTATTTGAAGTAAAAGCCAGCAGTAATACAAATGTATGAGTGAAGATGATAATATAGGTTCTGAAATTTTCTATTTTAGACAATAAGAAAACAGATGGAAAAGAAAAATGTGTACTCAGATTTAAAACTACAATTTTACTGTAGGGATGAGTAACTAGTTGCTGACCTATAGTAAGTTTTGTTCTCTGCTCTGTTAGTTTAAAAACTAAATTTTCAAGAGCAACTTGACCATCTGTAAAAGGGAACCTGTGTAGGGGCATAGATTTAGTGCTACCAGAAAAGTATCTTGGAGGAAACTCTGCCTTATTTGCCACTAACACACAAAAATGGCTGTATGAGGCAGTTGGGTAATGCTAAATTGTATTAATCTATGCAAGGCTTAAAAAATGGTATAGTGGTAGAGTTAACTGTGGAATGCCTAGATAACTTAATTTTCCTTTGCAGTTTTACCACTTCATTAATTTCTTTTAAATGTGATTATGGCTAAGATGGACGAGTACTGCCTACAGTCCTTAGTGTTTTACTAAACTGCTACTTATTGTACAGCTTTTTAATGTTAAAATTATGCTTTTATCTATGCTGTATAATTGAGGCCTATGAAGAACTTAAAATTGAATTATAGTTTTATAGTCCAATAATCCTTGATGGGATACCAGTTCTATAGTTCCACATCCCAGACATATTTTCCAATAAGAATAGTGTGTCTTTCTACCAAGTGCATGAATTGACTTGAAAACTAGTGATATAAAGCAGCTTGTTTTCAGCTGAAAACTATTTCAGTGCAATCAGCTTCAGCTAAAGACCAGTGCTGGAACCAGGACAGGCTTTTGAAGCCCAGGTGTGTGTAATATTGTGTGTAATATTGCTAATGTGGCTCTGGCCTGGTGGGCAAGGTAGCAACTGCACCAACAGAGATATTCCCAAAGTTGTGCTGCTGCAGTCTGGAAGAGTAACGAGTGTAAATCCTCACAAAAAAGCTCAGGGTCTGTTACAAACTTCCGATGTATGTTAAATTATGCATGTTTCACAAGTTATAGCACTGGAAGTTATACAGTTGAAAGTACCATTCTTGGTATTCTAAAAACCAGAGAAGTTGTTATTAATTTTTCTTTATTCTTTTCTATCCCCCTCCTGAACTATAAAAGAATGCAGAATAAAACACAAAATTGTCATCAGCCTTATCCCACATTTGTACAAGAATGAGCATTACTGGAATATTCTGAAAAGCACATTTAAAGGAGAAAAAAAGCCCAAATATTTTTATGGTAGTGTATATAGTCTGCTTGATATGTCCATTGGAGATTGATTTAAGCACATGATGTTCATTTCAGTCTGACTGTTGCCAGCGGGGAGTGGAAATTGCCAAATAAAAAATGTCATAATAGAGTGTAATTATTTCAATTTTTCTTCCACAGTTTGTTTCCAGTGATATTCAAAGCTGATGCAATTGACATTAGTGATGAATACTTAGAAACGAATGCAGATGTTCAGGATTGCCTATTACAAACAAATAAGCATTCAGAAGATGTCATTTTTTTGTCTGTATGTGGCCACACTGCAACTGCTCTATAATTAACTGCCTTACAATGAAGTCTGTAGTGAGATTAATTTTACAAGAGGTGCCATGAAAATGCAAATCATCACTGCAATGCTAGAGCAATTTTAATGTATTTGGCCAGCAAAATTAGGAAGGAAAACATCTATTACATGGAAGTGTCAGTGTAACTTTGGTTTTGTATTAAAAATCCTTAGCTTTTGATAAACCAGACTAAAGAGCCCTTGTGTTAATCTAGCCTGTGCATTCCTTTGCATATACCTGTCATTGACTGGTAAATCACTGCAACAAGATGGCTTATTTTGATCCTTCTGGCTTAGAGATGTGAAAGCCTGCTGAGTTTGATGCATGGTGCATCAAAACTTTGGCCTGGGCTGCTTGCTGTGTTCACCAGATCTGAATATTGCCATACTCCTAAGGTGTCTCTTGTAGTTCTCCTTGTCTTGTTGTTCTTGTGGCCTGCACAGCATCAGAGACCACAGCTGGGCATTATGTTGTCAGGGTGGTGAATCAGTATGATATTCAGGCATTCTTAAGGCATTTGTTTTTAAGCTTTTTGTGGTTCAGTCACTGGCAATATTACGCTCTTCTAATTATCAGATACAATTCCCTTGTTCTCTGGCTTAATGCCTGTGTGAAGTTCCCTAATCTGTTGTTGTTTATGTTGTTTCAAAAAATGATAGTGCTGAATTTGGCTGGCACATATGTTCCTTATGTGCAGTTCTGTTAGCAGGATTGGTGATTCCCAGCAGTATCTGGGGGCTTTGTCCCCCAGAATTCCTGTAAAGCCCATGTCATCAGAAGCTTTGTTCAGTATTGATAGTGTTTTCTGCCAGGTAACTAATTAGTTTCACTAGATCTGAATAGCAAATTAACAACCATTTGTCCAAACTGGACCCATCACTGTGTCAGCAGGAAGTGGACAGGTAGAAACTGCTCCTTGCTGTGTCTGAGTTTCTGAGTGGCACAAGAAGTGTATTCACCTGCCTGATCTGACTGCTCTGCTCAGCAGTCTGATCATAGATTAGTGACTTCCTAAAAGTACTGCAAACCAGTTAAACCAGTTTTTGTCCCCCCCATATTGTACACATTATGCCTCAAAACTTAAGAATACTCTTTTCCCTACTTACTTTTAGTTAAGGCAGAGAAAGCTGTTTCTCTCTGTTCCCTCTGAATCAACACTGACAACCCAATCTTCATCTGACCTTGAGGTTAATTACCCTGGTATTTCCTAAGGTTAATTATTATCCAGTATTTCCAGTCTAGTTAACAACTGCAGGACGGGGTGGAACAATTACTAGTATCACTTGGTTAATTTACCTGAAAACAAAAAACCAGCCGTGAAGAGGAAAAAGGCTGGACCTGCAAACATGCAGCCTGAGAGATGAGGGCAGGGGAAGACAAGCCTCTTCATACTTAGTTTGCATCATGTGCACTCAGCTGTGTGTATCAGAGGGAGCATTTTTCTCCTCAAATAAAAGAGCACAGTTCCAAAAGTCCAAGATAATTAAATAGTAATGTGTAGACCAAGGGATGGCACTGAAGTATAAAATAAATATGCTGCAAAAACTTTACTTAGTAAACAGGCTTCTGCTGTCCTCTGTAAATGATATGTGTAGAATTTTATATATACCTTTTTATTTTGCAGCTTATCTGGTATTGTACAAGGCAGTGGCTTTTGAATTACTTAAAATCATGCAGGAGTGGTGGAGTCTACACTCATTATTTTAACCTGTCCTTAACAGCCATCAATGGAATTAGTATTTTTTTAGTTTAAACCAACATTCTTCACAGGTGTGGTGAATAAGCTGAATGATCAGCCCTTATTATAATTGGGATGTGCAAGTGTGTAACTTCTGTGTGAGGGCAATCAGATATGCAGCAGATTGTATTTCAAGGATTGGTTGGAGTAAATGTTAGTTTTTGTTTGGTGGTATGTTTTTGCAGGGAGGGAGTATTGTTTTTATGTTATGTGGCTTCTCAATACTCCTTTAGTGCAGTTGGCAAAGACTTGGTGACAGTGTCTCTGTCTCACGAGGATATGCCTTTACTGAGGAAATTCAAAGGTTTCCTTTTTCGTCACTGTCTTGGTGGTTGGGATTTTGTTGTTGTTTTCTGCCTCTCCTCCTGCCATTTGATGTTAAAGACCTTGTAATCCTGATTTATGAGCCACTATAATTGGGAAATGTATTCCTTTGCTAATGTTCTTTTATACCTTGATAATATGAGGAACAGGGATCATGTCTTTTCAAGCCAGTAAACTCTACCTTTAATGGAAGCCCCTCTAATCCAAAGGTGATATTGTGAGTGGATCTGATTTTGATCCACTCATCCATAGATTTATCAGATTTCTTTTAATTATTTATTTTCATACTTTTCTGTTCTGAGGACTTCTTTTCTCTCCCTTCTTTTCTCCAGGAGAAATACAGACCAAGGTAATGGAGGTAATTTTGCAAAAGCAAGATGGGCCAGGGCTATTCAGAAGGTAAGAACTACTCTTAAAAGTACTGATGTATCACTGTAATTTAACAAATTTTCTCAGTGTCAAGGAGAATTCAAGTTCATGTAAGCAGGACCTGAGGATGTGACTGCCAAGTTTCTGGTAGTTGAGACAATTCCTTCCACTGGTTCTTTAAATCTGTGTGGTTCCCTCACCTCAGGTTTTTTTTTTTTTTATTCTGAAACAGACAGAGGAGGAGATTTTGAGACTTTCTTTAGTCTCAGAGGAGTGATTGCAGTTTGGCCATCTTACAGGTGTTGCATATTAATCCAGATACCATAACATCAGACACCTTTTTCTAAATAATTATCTCTTTAATAAAAATTGTTTAAAGAAAAGTTTTTCCTAGAAAATTATACCACTGCCTCGACATGGACTTTTTTATTAGACATGATAATTAAGGGAAATTAACGTGATCACTTATTGACCATGTAAACAGACCAAGGTTTTGCTTCCTCTTAACCTGTGTTAACCACTCACATCAGTGGTTGGGAATTCAAATGTCATTTGTTTTTGCTGAGTCTTCCACCATTGACTGTAGTGCAAAACTACTGTTGATAACTTCTGAGAAATGCAGCAGTTACATCTTTAGTGTGTACAGTGACCTATGAGAAACTGAAGAGTCACAGACTTCCTGTTTCATTTGTGTGTGGGCCTTTTGGAAATACTGCTTATTCACAAGTAGTGTGCTGTTAAATACCATTTCTGTGCTTTTATGGCACAGCCAAAATTGTTTAGTGTAAATATGAGTCAAACCCCATCTGAAAATGCACCTTCATCAGTTCATTTTGAGCTGGTTTTTTCCTGATTTTTTGGGGACCAAGTCCTATTTCATTTTTACTGACTTCTGGTGTCTTTATGATCATTCACAGATTGTGCCTGTGTGAAAAGAGTGGTGGAGGGAAATCTGTTTATACAGGGGTGTTCTGGATAGAGTACTTATCTTATTCACATGATCTCAGTTTCTGCATCCAATTCTGTCACTGGTTTGATCTTTTTCTATTTTCTGCTGAATGGTAGCTCACTGAAGGAGACAGACAGGAAGAATCCTGGTCTCTAATTGAACACAATGGTCAGACAAGTCAAATAGTCCAGTTTTTTCTCCAGACAGAGGTTGCAATAGCCTTAAGATAAATGCTTCTGTGAAGGGTTTTGCTTCAGTGTGTGCTTAATTGCCTAGCCAGTGGGGTAAACTTATTTCTGAGTTTAAAACCAAATTACTAATGCCATACAATCAGCAACTTTGATGTGATGAATCAGCTGAATTTCATTCAAATGTTAAAAAGTATTTGAATAAAGCAATATTAGAGTTGTGTTTCTTCCCACTGCTGCTCTTCAAAGAAATTTTGAGGTCAGGAATTAGAAGATGGTAAAGTAAGCAAGTTAATGACCATGAGCTGGAATCTTGGGCTGACACTGTGCCATTAAGTTGTTTTTTGTAGCAAAGTAGTCAAAATATCTTGGTGCACTGAAATAAGAGTAGATTGCTCAGCAGCTATTCTGGCATTAATATGGGGCTGAAAGATGGTGGCAAAGTTATTGTGAGACTTTTAAGAATATTAAGATCATGTGGGTGGGAGATGTAAACATATACATCATGTGAAACTCTTTTTGAAGAGGAAAATTTCTATAAATATTTTAAATGGTCATTTAATTCCTGAGTTACTATTTCATTTTATTTCATTACAAATTAATTTGGATAAGGTTTTTCTTCTGATAAAGTTATTGTTCCAGAAATAGAGTTATGTCTTTGGTCCTTTATGCTTCAGCCTTGTGGATTGCCTTGGACTTCTTGCTTTGTCTTTTCTTTCTGAAGATAAACTGGTTTTCAGAAACTGTACATTGGTATTAGCTCATCATTGATTTAGCACAATTGATGTGACATTAAGTGCCATTGTTTGCCCAGAAACTCTGAGATGCATGAAGGATGAATCTCTGCCAATGCCTAATCAAAAAAAAAAAAACTTTACACTTGCAAGTATTATTGGGGCTATAAAAGGCCATCAATAAAAAGAAACCCTATGCATCACAAGAAGATCAGAAGACTAAACAATCCTGACATATTTTGCAGATGATACAATACTCACAGAGCCTCATAAAGGAGGCAAGCAAACAGATGAATTAAGTAGTTTTCCACAGAAAGCCATCTCTGTATGCAGGTAACTGCTGTAAGATATTATTACCACGTGCAGGGAACTGTCTCTATCCATAAGGAGCTGGAAAAATAAACAACCTTTAGTAACTGTGAGGGAGATTTTTAGGCATCAAAGCAGGCATAGGTAAGGAATGAATCCCTGGAAGCCTCTAAGAACATATGAGTAACAATTTTGGGTTGGGTTTTTTTATTGGCTTTTTTTTTTTTTTTAACTATAGTTGGAGGTTTAGGGAAGTGGGTTGACTTGGAACAGGGGGAGGGGGAGTGTAGCTTGCTCAGCCTGATGGCCTTAAGGTATTTCCTCACAGGTGAAACAATTATGAATTCTTACTGTAATAGAAAATATATTGGCTTAGGTTTCAGTAATAATATTTGGAATGTATGCTTTTAATGATAATCTATGGAAATACAAAATTGAATTCGTCTGTTCTGATCAAATATGAGATGACAGCCCAGTGGTTCACCAGAGGCATTGTAGCTGATGAATATTTACTCAAACATTGACTAGATAGGAAAAGTGCCAAAGTGCTTTGGAGAATGTTTCTTTCTTGATAATAAACTGCCTTGGTGCATATTTGAAATAGTAATAGTTAAACCTTCTTGCAATTACTCAAGGTCTAACAGTGCTAAGATAAAAGCTTTAGGAAAGCCCTTCCTCTCTTTGAAAGGGGAGAGGAATTAAGAATTTAAGGTAAAACCTAATATCAGCAAGTAACAACTTTTAAAAAGACAATGCAAAACTAGATAGGATCCTCTAATTGTGCTTCTGCCAATTGATTAAAACAAAAATCTAAACCACAATTCTTTTAAAATAATCCAGTGTCTGGTTTTCAGTTTCATGTTCACTGTATTCCAGGAGCACTGAACAGTGAGGCTTGTTTTATTTGCCTTACTTTTCTAACAGCTTTGAAATAAGTGCTATGAAGTGCTGACAATTATGTAAAGATGCACTTGGAGAGTATTTTTCTTTTAACTCAGTGTCAGCCATGAGTACAATCAAATGTCTTTTCCCCTCTCTCCCCTCTTACCCCAGTTGTATATGTCACTTTGATTATATCTTTAGCTACTAATCCTTAGTGAAGTAGAAACTGTTCTGCTGCTGAAATATATTCAAATAAATAAAAGTCACCTCTCTGAGATGGATATGCTTTTTATCAAATACAAAGCATAGTAATTCATTCCTAAGGATAACGTTAAGCAGGACACTACTCATGTAGGTTACCCTTTGTATCATTCCACAACTGTATTTATTGACAATAATGAGTGTTGGAGAGAAATGAAACACTGACATAGTGGCACTGTACTGAATGGTTTTATAATCTGGAGATCAGCAGTGAGAGTGGCACAGAGCTGCCTTGGTAAACCTTCCCAACAGGCCTTATTCCTGACTTTGCACAATGAGCACAGCACATCCATAGGTCACTAATTATTCAAGAAATTAACTATACTGTTGTGTTTAAAAATTTAAAAAATATTAGGTAGAACCAAATATTCACTGTGGATTGATGTAATGCTGTTCTTTGTGATTTGTGGTGAATTACATGATGGATGCAGTGGTGATGCTCAGTATGAGAATGCTCACTAATATAGAAGTTAGCAGCAGCTTAGTTTTGTCAGCTCTATTGATTTACTGTCTTATTCAGAAACAAAACTTGATAAACTAATACTAAAGCAGCTATTACACAATGACAGCAGTGGGAATTTAAGACTTGGAAAGCAGAAATCATTCTTTGTTTAGGAGCCATGGGGCTATGAGATTAATACCAACCTTCTTTTTAAAAGATTTCAATAAACCCAAAGAATTTTTGTTTTTTTAAAAAAGCAATACTTCAGTCAAAAATTTTTTTAATCTTGTATTCCAAGTAATGCAAGTATGTCATGAAGTGGAAACAAACCAGTATTTCCTTTTCATAAAGTGTTAATAATACATATTTTGCATCCTGATTCAACTAAAAAGTAATTATTATGTGCCAGTGGCGATCAGCACTTTGATTGGGTGAAATGGCTGTCAGCCATTCTTCTTCAGGCCTCTTAGCTGCTTTCTTTAGTTTTGTGAATTTATTTCAAAGATTAAATATTTTTAAAAAAACTGAAAAACTGACAATTTGAAAACAGAAATGAAGTGCACTTTCTTTTTTATTAGATGAGTTCAGCATTAGTGCATATTTCCAAGCTGCAGATATTTTGACAACGATTTGCATGTTAATTGGTGCATGAGGAAGCTCAAAATATACCTGATAAGTTAAAGGAATTTCTGGGATGTCTTTGCTTTATAAATCACATTTTTTTTTTAATATATAGTATCAGATTGGTTATATTGAGGAGTCCTACTTCTGTAATACAAATGATTTTGACTATCTTGTGTCTGAACTCTGAGTTTACATGAAGAAGGTAGAAAGGTCAGTTTGGGACAATTGGACCAACAGTCTGCAGATCACTTCGTAGTTGCCTTTAAGGCTTTCAAAAAGTGGTGTTTAGAAAGCTTATTTTGACAAAAAGAGATACACTGATAAAGGCATAAGTTCAAGATTGTGTTACACATAAGTTCTGAACAAATTTGTTTTGTTTCTTCTGTTTCCTAAAATTTCAGGTAAACTTTTTTCTCCTCTGGAATGACGTCCTCTGAAAGTTTCTCAGGGAGAAAATATTTTGAAATTTGATGTAATTGTGAGGAAAATAAAATGGAGATGTCTTTTTATCTGAACAGAGTTACAGTTAACTTACTTGAAGACTTACTTTAACTTAGATCTTCCTATGGTATTGTGAGTTTAGATATTCTATGATTTACGCCCTGCCTTAAATCAAAGTGAAAGTTGAAAATTGGTTTCTTTAATTAATTGAAGGTATTAAGAGTTATGGACCCTGGGAGAAATCTTTATGAGCTGCTGTATCTTGTTTGAGGGTTCTGTTAGGCAAGGTCAGAAAAAGAATTATCACTGCTTTTCTCTTCAAAAAGTGAGATACAATGATCCACAATAGAGGGTAAAAAATCTAAGCTTTTGCTTTTGACCACTATTATAGAAAATCAACGAACAGGAATGTAACATGCTCTCTCCCACAATTAAACTTCAGTTTTCCTCTTTGCTTCAGAGTTCAAAGGGGCACTATTGAAACGTTTTTTTCTCTTCCAGCTGTTTCAAGTAACCACGTTTTAGCATTTTGCAGGTTGTTTTTGGACTGATGTTAAATTATTTATAATTGGTTTCATTGGTAACCTGTGGCTAATTCGATGTGTTAGAGAAATATATAGTTCCTGGTGCATATTTGTAATTGAATTATAGAGTGTTTTTTGAGCATTTGAGGCAATGCTTAAAAAAAAATGAAGTTTCAGAAGACTGAAACTCAACAGGGTTCTCATCAGAGGAAGTTTACAAGTGATAATGGATGTTTCACATAAACCAGGAAAAATAAGCCAGTTAGAATGAATCAGCTGCTCTTTATGGGCACCATTCTGTGGAGGCAAAAGCTGCCTTTTGGAATGCAGTGATGATAAAGAGGATTGTGAAGGCAAGAAACCATCACATTAGAGAGAGAATTGGGGTTATTAGTTATAAGGATTGGCAGAGAACCTCTCACAGTGCAAGAAAGGGAAAGAAGCCCTAGGGTGAGGAGAGAGAAATACTCAGATAACCAGCAATCATTTCAGTGGGAGATCTAGGATAGGGGAGAGAGCTGAGAGCAGCCAAGAATGGAGCACTGATGAGCTCTGAATCCCAGCACAAAGAATGACAGGTCATACACTGAAAAGCTAATGAATTATATTGATGGAATCTAAGCAGTAGCTAGAGGGAGAAGGCCTAGGGGAAAAAAGATCCAGGAGAGTAAATTACCTTGCTTCCAGATTTATTATAAAAGATGTAACTTCACAATTGCTGCAATCACTCATTTTCTCAAATCCTTGCAGCATCTGCTTTAGAGTTCCTACTTCATAACTATGGATCTTTCTTGTGATCTACTCTCTTTACCTATTTTCAGATTGACAGGGTTGAATATTTTAATTCACTACTAAATAATCTTTTTTTTCAAGTTTGGAAGATTTTTCTAAATCTTCCTATGCTGCTGCCACTTTTGACAAATCTTGAGATGGCTCTTAATTAACAACTTTAGTAGCACTCTTAAATACATACTTGAGTTTAAGTATATGACTGAGGGTTGTATTGAATGGAGATCTTGTAACTCTTCCACTCTGTCACTTCTGTTTCAATGAGCTGTACCCTGTTTTTGTGGTTTAACCCCAGCCAGCAGCTAAACCCCACAGAGCTGCTCATGTGTTCTCCCCCAGTGGGATGGGACAGAGAACCAGAGGGTAAGAGCTAGAAAACTTGAGGCTTGAGATAAAGGCAACCTAAAACCAGTTCCCCAAATGAAAAGTGGCAATTGAGTCAGAGTCTTCATTTAAAAAAATGTTTTAGTGAAGATTTTACTTTCTTAGACAAAAAAATCTAAAACAGTTTCTAGAACGAACACATTCCTAGAGAATAACAATGAGCAAAGTAGTCATAAGGAAAGAACACAATGGGGAATTAAATTTCAGAAGTAACATATATTGTTCTTAGGTTACCAGTTCAAATACATTACATTTCTTTAGATGCTTGATAAATCTGAATGGGAAGAAAATTCACTTTTCCCTCCTGGGTAAAACAATAATAATAAAAAAGTGTTTCTTGATTTGCTCTTCAGTTGTAGTTGGGCTTTTGCCCCTGTATTTGCTTTTCAACTATGATCCCATCTTATGATCCTGTCTGAAATCAGGGGGGCAAATTTTGGTTAAATTGCAGCTGGCAAGAAATAATTGTGTTTTTACATTTGTTGCTTTTCCCTTAATTGCTGTTGAAAAAAAACCTTAAATGTGATTTTATTTCACCTAATAGAATTCAAATTGCAAAATTTTATACACTTGAAAATTGGTTTTAAAAAGTCTGGAGAAGTTTTAATGTGGAATAAGAAGTAGCTTTAACTGCCTTAACTTCAGAATCTCCAAAGCATTTTTCGCATTCACCTGAAGTAAAATTTTAACCAGCAGTTCACAGGTGCATTATGAAATACAAAAGCAGTTATTTTCTCTTTCCCCCTCTTATTGCAAGCTCTTTTTTTTAGGAGGAAACATTGAGCTTCACGGTAAAGGAACGCAGTCAATGTAGAGAAAACAGAATCCTTTATGGATTTGCGCCCCTGTGTCCTAGGGTGACTATAATACCTGTATCCCCACATCGTCTGTTCTGTGTTCTGTACCTTTAAGACTGGTTCTGAGAGTGAGCAGGAAAAGAAAAAGCGCGCAGTTTGTTTTGAGAAACAAACTCACTCCTCTGAATCTGCTCTCGTCCTTAGGACTGTGTGTTTTTTTTTTTTCCTCTCCTTCGTCGGATGCACGGAGGGCAGCCAGAGAGAGGTTTTTTTCCCCCTTTGTTAGTCTAACTAGCTGAGGCAAAGAAGCTTTCCTGGACTGTTTTTTTTTTTATTTTATTTTATTATTTTATTTTTCTTTGAGACTGTTTAAATCTGCTCTGAACTGAAAAACCCAGAGGAGCACCGGGATCTTGCACCCGTGGCCCACCGGGCCAGGACTCTGCATTTTTCAGCACTGAAAGGACTGATAAACAGACTCCTGGCACAGACTCTCAGTTTTGCCATCTCTCTTCGGAGCAGCGAGAGGTTTTATTGTTTCATATTATTATTATTGTTATTATTCATTCTTTATGCTTGTGGGCATTTTGTTTGTTAAATAAATAAGGCTTTTTCCACTCTTCTCTGAGGGGGTTATTTCCCCGGACCGGCTGGAGAGAAGGGCTGTTTAGATTTGCTTTTCAAAAGAACCCCATTCGGAAATTTCCTCCCAAATTTGCCCTAAACCAAGACACCCTGTCAAACCCGTGCGTTCCTCCCGGGACTCGCGGGGAGCGGCTGCGCTGCGGAGCCGCCGGCAGGGGGCGCGCGGGGAGCGGCGGCTCCGCTGCTCTGGGGCACAGCAGAGAGCCGGAGCTGTCCCGGGAGGCGCTCCCTAATTGACTGATTGGGTTTAACAATTGACAGTTACTGCCCTTCTCTGATAAATGGGGAGAAATAACCATCGCTTAAGCAAACTGTGCGGGAGAAGGCTTAGTTAGCTTTTCCAACTCTCAGGCTGAAATCCATCATGAAATACAAATTACTTCAAAGTTGTTCTATCAGTTTGCAGCTATCACTATTTCAATATAGGAATTACACAGTAGAAATAGTCAAATAACATCTAAAATATTTATATGTTATATAATGCTGGCTTTATTACACAAAATAGTAGCGATGGAAATGACTGAAATATTTTCAGTGGACAGACTTTTATTTATGAGAATTCAAAGAATCATCTCGGACAGTCATGATCATATAATCCTGGAAACAGGCACAAAGAATAGCTGTTTTCTTCATGAAGGCTTATGGCTGCCCATTGGAGTTTAGGCTTTTTGTTTGGGGTGGGGCTGGGGGTGATAGTGTTTTCTTTGGGTGGGTTTTCATTGTTTTTCTCCACTAAGCTACAGGGTTTGGCTGGAATTTTGTAACAAGTTGCAATAATACTCCGTATTGTATGTGTACATGTAAGTACATGTATTTCATCTCTTCTACATGTGGCAGTTACTTCTTTAATGCTCTGTTTGGGAAATAGAGTAAATCAGTGTGAATCCTAAGAGTTCTTCAAGACCAGCTTCATCAACATGTCAGGTTACTGCCAAGTGACCACTACAATGTGTAGGGCCCATGCACGCAAATTGCTCCTTTGTAGTAGTTTTTCATAAACTGATGTGAATGTTTTCTCAAAATGCCCAGGAGTTTCATTCCAGTCACTGACTTGCAACTGGGCTTCCAGAACTGTGAGAACCTCAGCCACTCCACAGGTGAAGCAGAGAAACATCTGCTCATAGACTTACTTTAGAAAGTCACCAATATCTTATCTTTGTGAGAAATGTGTGAACAGAGGTACAACGTAACTTTGTTTAATTTGGGTAATTAATTTGTAGTAGTGAATTTGGGTAACTTCACTTGTAAATAATTAGTATGTATTTATATGTGAAATTTCATTCTTAATTGGTCAGTATCATTGCAAGCAAAGTCACCATATCTCTGGCTTGGAGGAGTTCTACACAGAATTTTAACTCCATGGAAGATAAGCCATAATGGGTTCTGAAGGTCTTTGGATTGATGTTTGCTTTTTTATTTCCTTCTGAAATATCAACTGAATAATGCGTCTGGTAGAGTAAAATGTCCTACTTGGGATGGATTATCAAATAAGTTGAATAAGTTCAGCTTTCAGCTGAAATATTCAGCATGTGGTAGCAATAGATGAGTATAAACACAGGGTCAACACTCAGGAACTTCCTTGAAGATGGCAACATTAATCCAAGCATTCTGTATTAATGTTATTGGCAAACACATTTTTTTTATTAAACGACAAAACCTTATATTTTTAGAAAGCAGTTCAAATATTTACTGGTTTTACTGTCTGTAGTCTTAAGGACATTTGTTGAAGCTGACTGAAGCTGATACTTATTTCTTAGTGTGTGGCTGCTATGGGTGGGCATGCTTGACTAGGCTGCCTGGTTTTTCCTTTCTCCATCCATGAGCAGTTCTGTTGACTTTGAGAGGCTTTGTTATTGCTTCTTGTGTGGTTTGGACTACAGCACTGACTATTGATATCAGTGGAGTATTTCCTATTGTGCACTTACAAGAAAGTTTTATTGTATATTTTGTTGGTATGCAATACGGCGTTTTTAAGGAATGTTTGATTCAGCTTAGATAGAATATTAAGTAATGGCTGCAGGCTAATAACTACAATAAGATTTGAAAAATCAAGCATTCATTCATCTGGTTCTTAACTATAAATCTAATTAATGGGCTGTTTATAGGTTACATTTATGCCAGAAAGACATAAAAAATATAATGGTCCATAATTATTTTTATAATTATATGCAAAAATCCAAAATATTAATTTACAACTGTATGTAAGATATCTGATTCTAGAACTTTTCCATTTATAAATTGTACGTAAAGCAGTGTCCCAGGATGACTGTAGTAACAGTAGTGCAAGGATTGCAGAAAGTGAAAGCTTCAACCAGTAAGTTTTAACTATTACGAGAAATTGTTAAATGCTCTTAAGTACTGCCTTTTACTCAAGGTATCATTTGAAGAAAGTAACTGAATTAAAAGCTTCTCTGTTACAAATATCAGTTCTTACAGACTATCCAAAGTTTGAGGGTTTTCATTTTCATATGGAAAAGATACATACTTTAATATTTATTCACTATGGCATTCCAGTCATGCTGTCTCCCAAGATTGAAGAGGATAATTGCATACCTGTGGGTTTATGCCTGTACACATTTTGTGAAATATTTACACTTCGGTTGTGTGTACACTTTGTGGAATGGTTTTGTACAGGCTCATTCTGGATGCATTTCTGTAGTTCTTAATGTGTCAGTTTTAAGTATGTTTTCAGTACGTGAAAGGCTGCATGTGGCCTTACACTACTAACCCTGTTAACATTTGAAAAAACACCTGATGTATTCTGTGCAGGATAGTTTACTGACTGCGTGCACAATAGTAATCCATTCTGCTATTTGAATTGCAGTAAATAAATGACTGAGTCCTACTGCCTAAGAATTAATTGGGGACATATACGTGCTTTTCCTGGAAAGTGAATGATACATTTCTTATTATGTGGAGCACCCTTAAATCATAATGGAATGATAGTAGTTTTGAAGGGTATGTAGCAGATTCATTACAAAAAATTATCAGCTGTCGATGAAAGCACTGCTGTAAGAAACAGCTACACAATCGTTTCTCTGGGTCGTGTCAGACTGATAAATAAAAGGTTAGGGTGGAACACGGCCCTGCCAAGCAAGAGATCCCATCTCCCGCTGTTCTCCTTGCGGGCACGGATGCGCACCTGGCAGCTCCCCCGACGCACTGCATGTGTTGTTCCTGTGAGTGGCTCTGCGAGCAGAGGGGCTGCCTGCCACGCAGGAGGGCTGTGCCTATTGCAGCGGGTGCTGCATTCGGGAGCAGTGGCAGGGAAACAGCAGCGGGGGAAGTTCCCGGCACATAAAGCACCAGGATGATTACTGTTCTCTCGTGTTGATGTTGTTTTTGAGCTGGAGTAGGACACTGAGTCCTGCTCTGCTGTTACAGAGGAGAAACAACCCTGAGCTGCAGAATGAATTAGTAGCTAACATCACGATTACTCTTAGCTGTTAGCACAAGTTGTAGGAGGAGAAAAAAAAAAAAATGGGAGCGGGAGGAAAAAAAATCCCCATTTAATGCTGCCTAGGGAATACCGTGGAATTTAGAACAGATACCGTTGCAGACTAGCAGCATGCCTGACTGCACTTGACTTGAATCACTGGGATGCAGCCTCATGTTGTATCATTTAAGGCTGAAGGAAGAACGGCAAAATAGTAATGGATTTGTGTACAGTGCTTCTGCATAAATGGAAAATAATATAAAGATGGTGGTATGTAATTTGTATTTTATTTTTAAGAAGAATTTAATCCAGGTATGTATGCTCTTTTTATTTCGGTCTAATCTACATACAGTTTTCTGTTTCCTTTGTTTCCTTTGCTTATTTTCATTCTGAATGTACCTCCCGCTGTTCTTGCTAATGCAATGCATTGACTTGTAACTGATTTGCTTTCTAATGCTATAATGTTGATGAAACTGTCTGGGCTCCTGGAATTAACACTTCATTAAAAACTGGGGGAGGTTATTTTGTAAGGTTGGTAACTTCCCAGTATAAGTTGAGTTAGACAGTATGGTGTTGGATTTTTCAGTGGGTTGGCATGTTTAAATTTATATAAAATATAAACAAACTAATAATATGAATACATGGTAAAAATCTGTGTTTTGCTTGTTTATGTCAGTATCTTTCTCTCAATTTGTGGTGGGATTAGTAATAAATTGAGCTTTACGGATGCTTATGTATTTCTGGGTCTTGATTAATTTCCAAGATGAACACCCTGCAGCTTTCTTTTGAAGAGGCAGCTTGCTTAGACTACATGCTTGATTCTGTTCCACAGCTAAATCTGTGTCTTAGAATACCCTCTATGTGCCTCCTCCAAGCCACAACCTAAAAAAACCACCATAACTATTGCATACATTTTTGTCCATCATTTTAGGTTCAAGAAGATAACATTAGTATTTTTCCTTCTGCAATTTCAGAGGCCAAGAGTAGCTGAAACTAATTTCTTACTATGAGATTGATGGTTCATTTTGCTTTAAGAGGAAGAATTATGTAGGTATAAAAATATGACTGTATTCTTTAGCCCTCACCTTTCTTTACTCACCTGGCTCCTTTTGCACTTTCTTATTAATATTTTCTTTCAGCTGACATGTAGTAAGTGAAATAGAACACAAAGCTCTGTGCCCTTAAACTAAGGACACTAATAGTTGTCTTATAATGTCTAGTAATAATGTATTAAAACACTTAATGCTTATTTGATTGTTCATTAGTCTTGAAATATCATAAAACATTCTGTTGCATTGAAATTAGAAATGCAGCCTAGTTAGAAGTAAGATTTTTTTGTAACATGTTGATCCAAAAAGGTTTAATATTAGTGCCAGCATCTTAATACTGTTGTTAACCCCTGGCTGCCAGGAACTCTTACGCCTAAAAACAGTCATTGATGTAACATCAATTACTTTCTGATGTGAAAATAAACTGTCTGTAAAGTTGTAGCTATTTTTCAGAGAGAGGGTGACACTATACTTGTTTCCTGTTGGTGATTATGTAAAACAGATGCCTTTCTTTAGTGTAATACACAACTATGATCTGGCAATTGAAAATGTGAGGTTACTTGTCACATAGAAATATTCTAAAAGTCACTGCTAAATCTTACCATCTAAATCAATATAGTGAGAAAAGCAGCAAGAGAATGCTGTTAAGTCTAAAAGCACTAAGAAAGAAAAGTAGGATTTAAGGTTAAAAGCATGTTTCATTCATCACAAATTCCTTTTCTAAGGGATATAATCATAGAAATTATGATTATTAATTAAGATTATCTGTCATCTCAAAAAAAAAAGCTATGATGCAAGATAAATGATGGTTCTTTCAGGGGAATAGACACAACTTGGAGAGTTGTATAAAGGGTTTCTGTCACTATATCATTTGCTTGATCCTGCAGTGATGTCAGCACATTACCATAATGACTATATATTACTGTGAAAACGTTTAGGAAATCTAAGGTAAAGTACTGGTATTCCAGAGTATTGCACAGTAGAAGAATACTCAGAATATCTCCCAATTCACTAAAGCATCAATGAGGACTGAAAATTCCAAATTTTCCTTTAACTGTAGTGCTGTGAAAATCCAGGAAGAGTGTAGTGTAATAGCTTCTGCCTTGTGAGACCATTACAGCTCTGAAGCAGAAAAATTCTTTGGCACCTAAGAAGGTTGTTGCAATGGTTTTGTTTTTCTCATTTGTGTCATTCACTTGGGTTGGTAGCAGAGGTTCTTGCTTTCAGGTGCAAATCTGAGTATCACAGTTGTCAGTATATTGAAGCAAAGACAGCAGAGGCATTTTATTTAATAAAGTTTTTGCAGCAAATTTAGAAACATGTTTAATATCTACCATCCTTACCAATGAAAATCATTTCAGGTGTTAAGCATGGTTTCTGTCTGTGTGTGCCTACTCATCCAAGTGTATATTGTTGTCAACAGTACTTGTAGTCATTTGTGCTTGTGGTATTCTTCAAATGCAAATATCACAGATGCTTGCTACCATTTATCAAATGGAAGACCACTTTATCCAAAACTTCCCTTTTTATAACTTTTTGTTCTAAAAGTTTGATGTAACTATTAGTTTACTAGATTTTAGAAAATATGTAAACTGCGTGCAAAGGAATGAAATCCAGAGGGCTTACTGTGCCCATATAAAGTTGTTCTCTTACTGTAAACATTTCACTGGGAATTTTTGTATGTAGCTAAAAATTCCCCCAAACCCTGAAGGAAAAAAATCAAGGCTGTAGAGAGATGTAGTGCACACGTGGTCACAGAGTTTACCATGAACTCTGTCCAAGAGAGATCTAATTTAGGGCAATGCATTGCCCATTCTGAGGCTCAGGCCAGTATAGTTGGAGGATTGAAATTCTTACCTGAAAGAAAATGGAGGGGGGGTTTTGTTTGGTCTGTTTAATCATATTGTCTGACAGAATTACTATCCTGAAAAGTTTGTGAAATTTTTGAAATGTTAGTATTAAAAGAAACTTTGAATACACTCAGTATACTGTAAATACAGTCTCTTCATATATGTTATGCTTCAATGTAAATTCAATCACTTGGGTTCCCCAGGTGTAATGTTCAAAAGACCCTCTATTCAAACACAGGCAAAACTAGGGACAGAACTGAGATTAAGTCAAACTGTATGTTGTTAGTTTCTGGTTTTTAATAGGCACTAAATAGGTTCTGATTATTTAGCTCTTTTATTTACAGTAGTCTGACACAATAGCAAGCAGGTAGTAGTCTAAGTAAGCTAATATGTCTGGTACTGCCTTAGTAATACAGTAATCTTCATATTGTCAGCAAATAACTTTTTCCTCCTCATGTTTTCCATTCCTTTTGTAGTCTGCATTTAAATAGAAAATAACTGTTTGGTGAAATTGTCTCAATCTTTAGAGTTTTTGAGCTGAATATTGACTAAAAACAAGTTTTTGTATAAGACAGCATATATCATGTATACAGCTGTAAGAGGGGGAAAATGTCATTATTACCACCTTGCTTATGCTAGAGTGTATTTTTTTTTCTTTTTTTATTTGAAAAAGTCAAGGAAACTACTGGAAACATTAAAGAGAAAGGCGTTAGTACATTTAGTCAAATAATATGGAAGCTGTTTTCCAAATCACCTGCAGTCTCTTCTTGTGTGCACATTCAACTGGCCTACATTATCTACTGCTCTCCAGATGGGCCACATTTTACCTTTAGAATCTGTTCTATAGCTTTTTACATCTCAGTATGAATCTACTGTATTTGGCACATCACTTCCTTTGTTTTTAGTCTAGTCAAGGCCATTGATCTTTTAAGAACAATTGCTTCAAATACAAGTTTTCATGTTTGTAATGTAAATGCCACTCTATAGATTCATTTCCAAAGAAGTAGTGTTCTAAATGCCTTCAACAATCTTAGTTGTAGTTCATAAATATTTGAATTGCAATAGCCTCCATTGTCTTAACAAAACTTCATAGAGAAAAATGAAAATATTACATATACAAAGAATAGGGAGAGAATAGCATAACTAAAAAAGTAATTCCACAAATTATTTCCGTAACAGCTATGAATGACCAATCTTGCAATATGACTGTTAAATTTTGGGATTGGATTCTGTAGTGTACCCCATGAATATATGTGCAACCTGCTCAGGACACAGCAGGAGGCCTTGTGGGATAAAAAGAAAAAACAACAGATTGTAGGCTGTTAAGACTGGAGTTTGAATCAGCAGTTTGGTGGTTACTTTTTACTTTTTCCATTCTCATAGATAGAGAGGGCAGCATGTTCTTAGGGTGGTTAGATATGCATAAATAGCAGAAATCATAAAGATATATCACCAGGTAAATAAGCACGTACAGTAACCTTTCCAAATAATTTTGAAGAACAATAGGAACAGCTCCCTAGCCAAAGGGTGACAGTGCTGATAGCACTCCACACTCTTGTGTGAATGTTGGAGGGGCTGAAGGGATAGGGCAAAAGTCTCCTGCTGTGAAAACCTGAGGAATTCTTGGAGCAAAGAGTAATTACCCAAAAGAGAAAGCAGATCTCTTCATTGCTCTCACCCCTGCCTTTGCCAGGGTCTTCAGGCAGGTCATCCATATAGCATATGCAGTGTTAAGATAAGTGTCATTTTACCTTAAGAGACTCACAAATTACACAGAGTAAAAATGTCAGTAGTTAAGACTACAAGGAGAATTTAGGAAAAATGTAAAGGAGCAGATAAGTGCTCTAAATTAAGTTCTTCTGAATTAGGTCATCTGAGATGATTGTCAGTATAATGCTCCTGTTATAGTAAATTAATGAAGCAATGTGGAGAGTACACCATAATGCTTGTCAAAGGAAGGGAGCAAAGGTTTCACCCAGCAGACCTGAACTGAGGGCAGATACATTTATGTCAAGATAACCTTATTCCCAGGCAAGCATAAGACTAGTAAAAGACCATCATTAATAAATCTGTATATCTGAATTCTCTTACTGGTTCCTGATGATAAGAGAACCTCTCTTAGCCTCAGTTTCTGCAGATGAAGGGTTGACTGTTTACACTTTTTTTTCTTTATGTTTATATGATTAATTAATTTCTGTGGAGTATTTTGCATATCACAAAAAATTTGTTTCTGTCCATAGACTCTGGTGACTATTTTGGCAGTAACACAGAGTGGTATTGCTGAACAAGAAGACTTCTTGGTTTTGTTTTGTTTCCCCCTACCATCTTGGTGTTCTGAACATGAACTGTTCTAGGGTATTTTATAGAGAGAAACTGCACTTCAGTCTCATCTTGCCTGCTCCTTTTCAGAGACCCCTTGTAATTGATTAGTAGTGTGAATGGGAAGCAAGGCTGTGGTTCTGCCTGGTTCTTGCTCTATAAGAGTCTGCATACAAAAAGCTACCTCTTGCTGGAGAGAGCTGCTGCTCTGCAGCTTCATTTTCTAGGGTCTGAACAGAAGCTGAGCAGTGATCTAGCTATTCTATTTAAATACTGAAATTATATTTTTAAGATGATTCACTTTTCTTTTTTATAAAAATAAAGGACTGGATTAGTTAAAATAATTCTTTGAAATGGAGGTCTAGTGTTCAGATATGTAACTAAAATACTCTGTTTGCATTATTTAAAAAGCTATCATTTTCAACTCAGCCCACTCCTCCCCCCTTCTACCTGACACATTAGTTTTTGACTTGGAATAAGATCCTTTATAAATGATGCTTCCAACTTACATTTTTATTTTGACAATGCTTCGTTATCAACAAATCCAGTTGAATATGCTTGAAACTGGTCCATGTAATCTGTTCACCATCAAGTTGTTCAACAAAACTATTTTCAGACTTGCTATGAGTCAAAAGTTGATGAAAATGTCAGTTTTTCCTTTCTTTATAGGACCCCAATAAGAATTTATTTTAGTTCTAGTCTCAGACTCCATAACACTTTCTAGTTTCTGCTCTATTACCATCTAGCATAAAGTCATACCTCACTGCTGTAACATTTCAACAATTCCTTATGCTTAGGATGGATTAACCCAGTGATGTTGAACTTTATCATAAAAATGGTTTTCATTAAATAAACAAGCAAAGTGTGAATTAAAACAGTGAGATCATAATGGTTTATCAGGGGACCTGGATAAAACAAGAAACTCTCCAAATGACAACTTGCAGCTCATTCAGATAATTGACTTAGTTCTGTGTGCTTCTTGAAAGACTGTTCCTTATCTTATGGAGTTTTAACCTTACGTTGATTTAAAATGTTAAGAACAACTTATGCAAATCTTAACAGAAAGAAATGAGTGAGACCTGTAATGACTCAAATTTGATTCCATGTGTAGACATACTATTGTGGAAAATGAGTTTTTGACAGAGCAATGGTAGGCTGTAAACTGATTAACAGATCATATGACTAATACAGCTGAGTTGGAATAGAACTCGCATGAGAGAACATAAATCTGCTCCATTTAGCAGATCTCCCTGTGTTTGTAACAGTACATCTTTTAATTCTCTATGGCGTTGTCAGAAACTGGGTTTAAATAAATTCAGTGCTGAATGTTCAGCTATTTGTAATACTTTCATTTATCTCTGATAAAAGGCATCGATTAGACACTGGATAAAACAAACACACACACACATATATATGGCTTGCTTAAGAAATTAAGGTTCTTCCACAGAGAAGCGCTAAACCTTATTTAAAGTGAATGGAAATGTTCCAAATTCCAGTGAGAACTTCATTATTTCTTGATGCTTTTTAGACTGAGACAGGAAACAGCCTTCTGGCTTGTTTATACATTCTTGATTTGAAGTCATTTGAAGAATGTCCAAGTCATGTAAGTGAAGTTTATATAAGAGGGCATTTAAGCAGAAGAGGTAGGCAATCACACTTCAAATCTTGTTCAGTAAATGGTTACAAACATTCAGTGTAAGAGCTAAATGGTTAAGAAGTGTTTCTACATCCAGAAACATGCCTTTGACATTGAAAACTGTCCCAAGATGGTTCCTTTCTGTACTAATAATATGTGAAACCAAGAGAGCCTTGGCTCTAGTGAAAACTTCTCAATATTCTGAGAGGTGTCATTTGCATTCCTTGAAAATTGCATGCAGTCTCATTGAGCATTCTTTTGCTTCCAAATATTGCTTGCTCTTAATTCACTCTTAATACTTCAGGCATAAGCCTAAAAGAAAAAGAAGTGCCAAGGACTAAGCTGATGCATATGTGTTAAAAATGTGATTCATGTCCCACAGATACCTTTTTATAAAATAATAAACAGCCACTTTGGGAAGAGTGAAGAGTATTTTCTATTTTTCTACTCACTCTGCATCCCAATTTTATTATAACTGGAGAAGAAATGAGTCTGTTTACATTCTCTGTTCCAGGATTCCAGAATCCAACCAGGCTTTTAACAGCTTTGCCTGTGCTCTATGCAGCACAGTGCATTTTGCTGCTGCAGTATTTACCAGGGGTTGGTGTTTGTTATTTACCATTACATATATGTATCTATGTAATGAATAAATATATAGGGTGTAATAGTAAGGTCAGTGAAGACAAATTATGTAATGCAAAGACGAGATCTTGAGGTGTGTCAGTGGAAAATGATGTTTCATAAAGAGCCAGGATGTTTGCAGAATAGGACAGCTCATATTTTCTACTCCTCTTAAGAAATCACAAGGCAGTTTTTAACCCTTCATATACCCTGTATCTAAACAGACTTCTTATTCTGCCAAAGAATTTTTAGCTGCTTTAGAAACCAAAATGACCATTTTAAGAACTATTACTTTGGTGAATTTTTCTTGCCCTGTTTTTATTCCTCAGCTGTGAAACTGGGAGGTGAATAATATGCTGTACAGAAGAATACACTGATATGTTAAAATGTATTGACTACATTTCTATGCCTATAATACAAGCTTTTGTTTTATGGAATAGAAACTTCCAGATACCTCATGGAAGCTTTTTAGACTTATTTTAGATCAAATAGCTTTCTTGTTGTAATGGCACAAGTCTATGTCCTGCAGCTTGTAAACCATGTTTTGTGTAGGATTGGGATTTTTTTTCTGTTACCAGAAAAACGTCAAATTTAATAAGCTGGATGAGAATTTCCATTAGTTGTCATTATTTTCTGTTGTGTTCTGTGATTTATTCTTCTTTTACTTCTGAAAGAAGAGAAACCAAGAAGATAAGCCTACTTTTGAGTCCTGGCTTATCATAGCATGTTAAAGTCTGGTATCAAAGCAACTATTTCAGAAACCATAGTCATGTACATAATTCAATCTCAAGATAGAACAGCACTTCATGGATACAATACTCATGTGTACCTGAATCCTACTTTATTCCAAAAGACGAAGCAAAAGAGAACTTTCTACTTCTGTTTTACTAGCTAGTAACCATCTGTTACTCTGTCAGGTTTTTTGATCAATGCCATATATCATATGGATCTAAATTGAAATGTCGGTACTCTGAAAGAAAGCAGAAGGCATTTAAACTTAATATCTCTGTAAAAGTCAGAGAATTAAACTGGGTGAAGAAGGCTGGAAATAAGTATAGCTTATTAATTGTTGTTAACAATATTGCCTAGAACTGTTTTCAGCTTCAATTATTCATGAAAACATCTATTCAGACAATTATGGGGAATCATCTGTGTTTTCATTGTAACCTAGTTAAATCATCATCAGTATTATTGAATGATAAGTTTGCTTTGCAGCCATTGTAATGTCATTCCCTCCTTTTTAGACACTTCAAGAAGCCATGTGCAACAGAGTGGGATTTTGCAAGACATACAAAACATCTTCAGGATTTTGTTTCGAGCAAGCAGATGTGTGATTTTTTTTTTTATTTTTCTGTCACATTATTCCAGAGCATCAGTAGGTTTTTATGGCTGTAGTCTCCATTGAAACATTTGCCAATGATCCTTTTGGAAATACAAATACTTCTCTGGATCAAAAATTGTGTTTTGTGGAAACAGCTTAAAATAAATTACACTCCATGGTTTCTGCCCTCTTCAAGAGCCTGATCTCATCTTATATATATAAGATTTGCAAAGGAATGTTTACAAAGAAATCGGGGAATAGCACAAAAAGGAAAGAGAGTTGTCAGAGCAAAAAGGAACACGACTTAACTCAGATTGGACAAACAAAAAATCCAAAATTTTCAAATACTTTAAAAAGCACTGTTAAAAAGATTGCCAAGTGCCCATCTGCTCGCAACTTATCAACTGAAGAAGAGGAAAGCAATAGAGAATTTTCACTTTCTCCAACATTCAGTTACAGAGTTGCTATTGCCAATGGACTGCAAAGGCATATTTTTGTAGCAAACACTAACAACGAAGATATAGTTCCAGACCTGTCTTCAAATGATAGCTCATGTTCTGAGTCATTAGGTGAAGTAAAAACTAATAGCAAGAAAAACGAATACTTATCCCACACCATGCCGGTGAGACGCAACAGGAAAAGCTTGAGCAGCCTCGCGGCCTCTGATGGAAGTTCGGATGGAGAACGCACTTTGCACACTCTGAAGCTGGGAGCCTTACGAAAACTGAGGAAATGGAAAAAGAGCCAAGAATGTGTCTCATCAGACTCGGAGCTAAGTTCGTGGAGGAAAACGTGGGGATTAAGAAGTAAATCTCTGGACAGAACTGGCCGTCACCAGAAATCAAATACTCTTGAACCTGGCTTTAGTTCGACAGGTTGTATTAGCCAAACCCATGATGTTATGGAAATGATCTTTAAAGAGCTTCAGGGAATAAGTCAAATTGAAACAGAACTCTCTGAATTACGAGGGCATGTTAATGCTCTGAAACAATCAATTGATGAAATTTCTAGTAGTGTAGAAGTTGTGCAAAATGAAATTGAGCAATTGCGAACTGGGTTTGTACAGTCCAGAAGAGAAACTCGGGACATACATGACTACATTAAGCAAATAGGCCATCCAGGAAACAAAGCAAGTCTTAGGTTTCTAAATGTGCCTGAGGAGCGGCTTGAAAAAGCTGAAAGCATAGTTTACAAAATATTAATGGAAAAAATGGGATTCTCAGAGGCACAAAGCACTATTAAAATTGAGTTTGCCCAAAGGCTTGGTCAGCAAAGAGACTGTCCAAATGCAAAGCCAAGACCCATTCTTGTTTACTTTGAGTCATCACAACAGAGAGATTTGATTTTAAAAAAGTCTTACAAACTTAAGGGGACTGGCATTGGAATTTCTACAGATATATTTTCCCATGAAATAAAAGATAAAAAGGAAAGAGGACTGCCTTCTTCTCAGACATATGAAAGCATGGATATGAAACTTTTAACTGTGGAGACAAAATCTAAAATGCATGACTGGGAGTCACCTGACAGTGATAAAGACTTGGAATCAGATATAAATAAGAACAGTTATGCAAAAATATCTAAATCAGCGCTTCACATAAAAACAAGCACTACAAAGGGGACTACTGAGTCCCCAAACACTAAAGACCTTGACCGAACTGCTGACAATAGCACCTTTTCACACAGAAGAAGTTATGACAATCAGTCACCAGAATTTGACACTATGGAAAAGCAATCAAAGACCTATTATTCAGATGTGACTCCTTTGTGGCATTTACAGAATGACTTCGCAACACCAAAGCTTAGCCGTTCAGAATCAGATTTCTCAAAATTGTGTCAGTCTTACTCTGAGGATTTTTCAGAAAACCAGTATTTTAGCAGAACAAATGGCAGTTCATTGTTGTCTTCCTCTGATCGAGAACTTTGGCAGCGAAAGCAAGATGATTCTCTAAACTGGTATGGCAGTTCCCAGGAACAGACTTTTGCCCAAGATATGCAACAGTATCCAGAACATAACGAAGCAGGGAACATAGAAACCGTTGATAGTGGAGTAAGCAATGGAATAATCTGTGTATCTGGAGACATGAACCATTATGATGATAGTCAGCTTTCTTTGCAGGATGATCTTTCCCCATGGAAAAACTGGAATCAGTTGGAACAAGGGGCAGATTTGGGCCTAGACTCATCCACGCAGGAAGTTTTTGTGTATGATATGAGCAGCCCTTCAGACCAACAGACAGATTTTGGGAAGGGCCAAAGTTCTGACCTCCAGTATGATACTGAAAGCTATGATTACACTCTAGATGGTACTTCTCCATCATGTCCAGGCCTTGACAGCGAAACACAAAGTCAGTGGACTGGTCAATATGATGATTATCAGGAAACAAATTCTGTCTCCTCTTATCAGAATCAAAACAGATTGCCTATGATGTACCGAAGTCAAAGTGAACTACCAAGTGACGACTCAGAGGAAGCCGCCCCTAAATCATGGCACAGCCGATTAAGCATAGATCTTTCTGACAAGACTTTCAGCTTTCCTAAATTTGGATCTACTCTTCAGCGTGCTAAGTCAGCTTTAGAAGTAGTCTGGAATAAAAGTACACAGAGTTTAAGTGGGTATGAAGACAGTGGGTCATCTTTTATGGGAAGGTTTAGAACATTATCTCAGTCTACTGCAAATGAATCAAGTACAACGCTTGATTCTGATGTTTATGCTGAGCCTTATTGCTACAAAGCAGAGTATGAGGAAGAATTAATTGAACCATCTGGTGAGAATGAAACAGACTATGTAGAAGTAATGGAACAAGTTCTTGCTAAACTAGAAAATAGAACTAATAGTAGTGAAACTAGTGAGCAGGTCCAAGAGTATGAACTGGACCAGTCTTTGTATGAAACTCCATATGCAATGCTGCCAGAGGAAGAATATGACACACAGTTTGACAGTGTGATCAGTGAAGAGATATTGGAAGTTGAAAGTGACATGGCTCCTGAAGTAGAAATAAGGGAGGATGAAAATCAGAATGTCCCAGAAATGATTACTGAAGTTACTGAAATTCCAAAGAAAAAAAGAATACGACCATCATTTAAAGAAGCTGCTTTAAAAGCATACAAGAAACAAATGAGTGATTTGGAGGAGAAGATTCTTGCTGGAGGTAATAGTGTTTTAATACTGTCTTTTAAGTAAAACATTGTTTTCATTAGACTTGGACATTGATTTTTGTATAGTACCTTTTCTTGCTACCATTGAATTCAGCAGCAAAAATTCTGCTTATATCTGGTTTTGTTTAGAGGGCGAAATAATTCCATAAAAATCAAAAGATTAAATTTTACAAGTTTGTTCTTGAAACAGTTTTCTGAATATGTTTAGTCAGACATGCTTGTAAGTAAATGTATTTCTTTGAATTTCAGTAACTTAAAAATTAAATTTCGCAACATTTAAATCTTAAAAAAGAACTAAATAGTACCCTGTTCTTGGTTTTCTCATAGTTTTATTAATGTATTTATAGGAGTAATACAGAGTGTTCAGATATTACACTCTTGCTTTCTTCAACAGTTTGCAAAGTATGGTTGGTTTTGTATTGATCCTGTTGGGCAGTATTCTCTACCCCCTATGCAACCCATAACTTGTTATGAACTTAAAGAGGGAAAGTCTAACCTGATTTTATGTCTGTTCTTAGTTTGAGTCTATCCTTATTTGTACTCCCAACAAGCTCTCAGAGGAGTAGGCAGTCCCCAAAATGGGGTGAGAAGGATGTGGAAGAAAGACAAGAGTATAAATGGTAGCATCCACATATGAAGAAGTTCCTTTAGTAAGGAACTAAATTCACGGGAGGGTTTGACACTGGTTTTTTCGTTATTTTCTATCTTTGGTATTATTAGACTTCAAAGCAGACAGTCATATATATAACTTTAATAATATGCCAAGTAATTACTAGTAATACACAAAGCAATATACTAGTAATAAACGAGTATGGTGATATTCAATGTAAATGCTAACTGTAATTCTAATAAAATTCATTATAATATTGCATGTGCATTTAATTGGGAGCATAATAATGGCTATAGCTATCCAGATGGTAATTGTCACCTTGACTGAATCTTTCCTTTATCTGCCTTGGAAATATAATCATCTGAGACATTCGTTTTAAAGATGAAAAACTGTGCCTTTAGCCAAAGATTGTATGCAGTAGTAATGAGCTTGAGCTACTATGGTGTTTCTTTTCTACATGAACAGCTACTTCTACAATAAATATATAGGCAACTTGAAAGTCAGTTACAAAAGCTTTTAAATATTGATAGTAATAGAGTTTACTTTGAAGTATTTTACATTTAAGTAATGACACTCGATTGTATACTTGTATTTTGCAGATGTTTTTCTACAGTACTCTGTTAGATACTAGGTGGTGTGTATATGAACTAACAGCTATCAATAACTAGGATCTTCATGACTTTTTCCTGATTTTATGAGGCATTGGAGAAGAGAACCACATTCATTTTACCTAGTCATTGTACAATAGGAATATAATGGTCTCAGGACTTAATTAAAGAAAGCACAAAGGAAGACTTCAAATTTTGAAACCCAAATTGATTCTGCCATTTAAAGTCTGTGCATTTGTGTACATTGGTAGATAACAGGTTGTTAGAAAATGAGAACTAACTTTGGTACATCCCATGTAATCCTTTCGAGGAATTAAATGTATGTTCTTCTTTTAACCCAGCAGGTGAAAGACTTCTTTCAGTCTCTTACTATTGACATTTTTTCTTCTGAATAGCTGAAACGTTTTTTATATTTGCAGAGAATCCATTTGACCAGTTTATGAAAATGTGTTATTGGGTAATCTATGGGGCAAAGTGTCTGCATGCTTACCAGATATCATACCAGAATCTCCACTTACATTTCCAAAAATAAATTAATACAGAATATTGTAAAAGAGAAGGGAAAGAAAGGAGAAAGGGAATATGTAGGAGGTTAAGGGGAATTCACAAATTAACTGCTACAACACACTATTTCTCAGCTTATTCTGAGAACAGTGTGCATTCACTCTTGAGTACCATTTCTGTTTCCTCTTCACACTGTGTTTTCCATGCCATCAAGGAGGAGGATGCATGTTTCAGTCAGGAATTCTGCTTCAGCAGTCACCAACTGGTTGGTTACAAATGGATCTTCAGATCCTGTAGCACACCTAGCAGTACCTGTTAGCAATACCTATAGTCTTTCATGTTTTTATATCTAATGGATGATATGATATTCTTAACTTTATGTCTGCAGAACACTTAACAATTTTTTAGAATTTAAAACTCAAAATATATTTTCTATCTGGAGTAGTCTACTCAAAGAATGTATTACTTGAAAACTATTTCTGCTGAGTGAGAGGTAGTATTATTGGAGCAAAACCTTTATTTTACTTTCAGCTTACTCTCAGTGAGCTGGATAATGGATATTACAGACAGGCTATTCACAGATAATGAATTCCACAGGTGGGACGTCTGTCCTTGGAAATAATCAAAATGTATTTGGACATGGGTCCTGGGCAACCTGCTCTGGGTGGCCTGATTTGAGCAGGGTTCTTAGGGCCTCCAGACTTCCCTTCCAACCTCAGCTGTTCTGTGATGTGGAAATGCATTTTTGAATACTTTGTATGCAGCCTTTGAAGAAGGATGTCTTCTTAATGTCAGTTTGGCTGCTAAGACAAAACACCTTCAATTTCTGTTTATTACTTGAATGGCACGTAGTCTAGGAAAAAACGTTCTGTAAATCAGTTCTTAAAGAAGTTCTTCAAAATTCCCAAAACATACTTTGTAACTTCTTGTTTTTGACAACTGGCCTTCTCTTCTTTATGTGTGTAATTAGGCATGTCCAGAGAATACTTAGTTTATCTTTTAAGCAAGTGGTAGTTTAAGATATTTAATCTCCATTTTCATATTTGCAGGAGCGATAATAACTTTTTAAGAAAGTGACTAATAACTAGGGTTTACATGACTTTTGTGAATGTCTTGGGGTTTTTTTTACTCTCTTAGCCCTGTAACTGATTAACAGTCAATTTCAGATTTCTTGCTTTTAGATGGAAAAGTACTAGAAAGAGAACAAGTTCTTTGAATTAATCTTCATTATATAACCAAAACATAATCTATTCTTCAATATATCGTTTCATCCCTCCATCTAAGCAGGAATTGTTAGACAACAACCTGTCCAAGCAGAGATAGAACTGTACAATACAGTGGTGTTAGTTCTCCAGTTCAATGCAAAAGAAGGGTTTAGAATGATATGATTTTCATTCTAGTAATGCATAAGGTAAGGTCAATAAATCTTTGGTACATAAATAATTTGTTAGTGCACAAGAACCTCATAAGATAGTCCTGTTCTCTGTCACTAGCTGGAGGAAAAAATACACTCCAGGCTTATTGCTTATGTATTATTTATTTAAAAATGTTTTTGGAGGCGTACTGGAATGACTAGGTTATAGGAATGAGAGGAGACATGAGCAGTACATGAATAATCCTCAGATTTAAAGTTCTGTAAGGATATACAGACAATTGCGTGGATGCATGTATATTAATGAAGGGATTGATGGCTTGAAAAAAAATCAAAGAAATGCTACCCCGTTGTTTGTTTCCTTGTACACCGTGATTGGAAATGACTTATGCTTTTATTCATTGTTCTAGTTCTCACTTGTTATTTACTAGCTTTCTTTTTCCGTAGTGGCTTCTTCCATTCCATCCCTATCTTACCTTATACAGGTGCCTTAGCATAAGCATGATTTTCTGTCCTGATGAAACTATGCCTCTGGAAAAGATTCCAGTTGCATGCACTCTTCACGGTTGCTTTCAGTGATAACATAGACACTTCCTATGAATTGTAGTTTGTGATCAGTATCTTCTTGATCCAGTTGTTGAAGATCTTGGTCATCATTTGATATGTCAGATTTTAAAAATCATTCAGATTTTAAAATGCCTTTGGTCTGAATTTTCAGACACAGAGTAACCTATAGGTTGTTTATGATGTCAAGGTGGGTGAACTCATCTAACTCTATACATTGGTGCAGTGGCAACTCAAGAGGACAGGGAACAAGGATTGGATTTGCCTCTTCAACAGTGGAGGGAAGTGTTTCTATTGTTTTATAGGAAGGATTTGTATTTCGCTTTGTGTGTCTGACTGAAGAGCAGAACTTGGAGAGGAGTATGAATACCCTCTTATTTTGTTTATGCTGACATCTGAAACCAAAGGAGCCAGTAATGTATTACCTCGCTGCCCTGGTCATATGGTCATTTGGTTCTATGTTAAGAAAAGCTGCCAGTAAAATAAGTAAGCTTATTTCAGTGCATATTTATAACTCTGCTTATTCAACCTATGATTTTTTTTTGGAACAAGTACTTATTTTCTAATTTGGACAGCTTTTCTGGCCTTTTTATGAAAATCATTAGCTGGAATTGCCTTAGTCAGCTGTATTTTCTGAAAGAGTAAAGGCTTTAGAAGTTAACCTAACCCTGTTGTACTTGGATTTTTTTTTCCTATATCTTACCTTCATCATGTGTGTTTTTAATACAGTTGCATAGGTGCACAGTTACCTGTAGCTGATAGCTATAGTTAATAGTGTTGTACTGCTTTTGTTACATGAATATAAGTCTTGGATTTGGACTTGAAATGATGTGCTGTGGGCCAGATGAAAATGAATAGATCTGGTATTGTTTAGTGAATTAATCAGTCATTTTATAGCCATTCAGATGGAAATAGGATAAATAAAACCTTACCTTGGTCCTGAAAATTCCTTACTCTTTGGTGGTGACTGTAATGGAGAAATAAAAAGTCTATTAGAAGTTAAATTGGTTTTTTCTATTAAAGAGTTCCTCTGCACACAATCTACATTAGCTGTATTGGGAAGTGGGCTTTAAGAAAGACCATTGTTTGACAAGATAAATGAAAAGTAAATAGGTATCCCATTTTATTTCTTAATTTTTTTGAGGTAACTACACTGACTGATTAAAAATTCTTGAAGCTGAGTTGTGGCCTTACTTTAGGTTGCCTGGAAGTTTAGTGCCACCTTGTTCAACATAATGAATGAAACACATTTTTATGTGATCTCTCTGAGTTGCTTTTCCTACACTCAGCCCAATGGCATTTCACATCTTTCTAATCTCAGGCACGGTCTGATGGGGGGAAAAATGTGACTGAATGAATTCAATTAGTCTTTCCATCACTGGGAAAGAATAGTCCAGACAGAAACACTCATAGTTAATTAAAAGTAGCAGCAGTACCAAGCCCCCCAGGATTTTTTGTTCTGTTTCAGCCACAGTATTTAGTGATATAAGGTTTTGTTTGTTTTTCCCACATCTTATTTATTTATGCTTTGTTTGGGTTGGCTTTTTTTTTCACAAGAGTGATAAATTACTTCATTAATATAAGGACTGATTGTGTATTCCGTGTGGCTGATACAGTTCATCTGCAATGTCTAAGGAAAATGAATTTATATTCAACTAATATATCATCTATAAAGGGATGGATTTGGGGACAGAATACTTTTCAACAGCAGGTGATTAATCTATTGCTCTGCTCTTCATATTTAAATAACGTAAAAAGGCAGATTCCAGAGGGCTTTAATCTGTGTGACTTCCCTTCTCTGTTTACATCAGAAGATGGTCACAATGGAACAGATGTATTGTGTAAGCAGGCTGGGGAAGAAATGATTTCTCTCACTGTGCATTTTAATAGGCATGTGGTACTGAGGAAACAAGATTACTGCAAGTTAAGGAATCTCTTTTGGTGCTGTATTGGGAATGATAATGAACGACAGAAATTTAATAATCCCTTTTTTTCAACTGTCTTGGTTTTCTTTCTCAACACCATGTTTGTGTCTGTCTTTTCATCAGGTAAACAAAATGATGGATATCTTTAACTCTTTTTTTTTGGGGGGGGGGTGTGGGGAGGTGGTGCAATAAGAATCTGTAATTGTACAGGATGGGAGGAGACAAAATACATCTTCAGATTATGTGGGTGGAAACTGATAAATACAATATTCCTGCCCCCAAACTGGTTAGCCACTATTCCCTTTTTCACATGTGGATGTGTGCACTCTGAAAATCCTCCACTGATATTACAGGAGGTAAAACAGTGTTCTATAACTCTGTGAATTCAATCAGGGTGGTGCTGATGAACCAAGGTATATTGATTTGACTCAGCTTTATATGGTTGTTTTATGCACAGGAGAGTGTATACATTATTTTCTTGCCACTAGTTTCATGGGCAGAAGTCTTTATACCCATCCCTTCCTATTGCTCTTCTGTCCTTTGATGGAGAAAAGGGATATCAGAGACTTAAAACAGAAAATGGCAATCTGTCTATCTTGAGATTAACAGATTTGTAGAAAGGTTGCTTTTGAAAAATTATGGCAGGAAATCTAATCAGTTAGTCATAAAGATGATACAGCCATTTTTTTTTTCTGTGAAGAAAAAGCAAATATTTACATTCACTACCTACTGTAAATTTGGGGCTTCATGAAAGGATCCTGTGTCATCAGTTGTTTGGTACACATTCAGTCTGTACTTTTTTACCACTAGTTAAGTGAGTGAAAGAATTATTTAAAAACCTGTTTAATATATCTTCCAGAACATAACAGTGTTCTTCTGGCTTATTGTGTTTTAATTCTGTAGTCACAGCATTTGTTCTTATCAGAAAATCTTGGATTATAATACTGTGTCTCTTTGTAAACAGGATAGTAACCAAATAGATTGAAGAGCAACAGTTTAATTTAGCATAGTAACTCCTGCTAAATCAGTGTGCATTACATCAGGGAAATGTGTGTCACAACAACATTTGTGTAACAGTCTCAGATTCAAAAAACTCCACTGTTTTCAGATGCCTTTTCCTAGAATAAGCATAAAAAACAAATACTCTAACCAGGCAAACAAACTCAAAGCCCCAAACGAAACCAAAAACCCAACCAAACAACAGCAAACAAAAAAAACCTACAACAAACGACAAACCCCCTGACATCCTTATCAGTGAGGTTTAGCAGAAATCTGTATTTTGGCTGTTTAATAAAAACAAGCAGACCAACCAAAAAGCCCAAAAAAGCAGACCACCCTAAACCTCTTCTGTTTAGAGAATGACTTCTGTTTGTAACAAAAGTGATTTGTTAAAACTGCTAGTTTCCTCCATAAATGAAGGAAGGCTCTGCTACTCTACTCCTTATGAAAACAGGAGGGCATTCAACACTATTTCCCCTGACATTAGAATTAATGTAGATTGATAAATACTCATGCAGTTTGTCTGCTCTTTTATGCTTTAACAGATTTAAAGCTGCTAGAGCTAAGAGGAAAGCTGACCATGAGTGTCCATTCCAAAGGGGTTTTATAATGATTTTGCTGGGAAAATGAACACAATATTGTATCATCAAGATTAAAAAATATTCTAAGGTTCTATTTCCAAAATATTTAAGTATTTTCTTTAGATCATTGGGTTTTAGAAGCAGAAATAACACTGCATCATTTTTGAATACAGCTTTGGGGTAAAAGGAATCTTCTTAAAGCATCAGGCTGAAAAAAAATCTAGACATGCATTTAAAAAATGTAATGACTTGGAAAACATAAATTCATAAATAGGCTCAAGTCTTCCTCTGGTGTATTGGTGAAGAAGAATATTACAACAGGGTGTGTAAGAGATTCTGTGTTTTGCTGTCAAAGGGACATTCTGACTACTTCCATGGAACCTGTACCAGACTATTTCCTTTTGCAAATTTTCCAGGTGATCAGTGGAACAACTAGACAGTTGTCTCTCAGGAACTCTAAATAGAAGGAAATACCTGAAACCTCTCTAGTTATTGCTGGTGCAAAATTATTGTTGATACTGACAGAACTTTGTTAACCACAAGGATTGTTTCCTTGAGGAGCTGAGAGTATTCTTAAGACTGCTTGCAAGATAAGAATTTCTAGTAAATCTGAAAATCAAGACTTATGGTTGTGTTCCTGACAGAGCCATTTAGAAATGTCTTGGATGCCATGACAAAGGATATGGTGTGCAAAAGTACAAGGATACAAGTTAGCTAGAAAAAAATACCACAGAAAATACTGTAATCTGTTTTCACTAAATAAGTAGTGGCAAAGAGCAATCTGCTGACTGACACTTGAGTAGCTCCTCTGGAGTAGATTATTGGAGCAGCAGCAAGTGATTTGTCAATGCTGTCACAGACCCATAAACTATGTATAGCTCTGGGTATCTCCAGTGCAACTGCAGCCTCACCAGAGGAATTCTCGTCCTTCAGCTGCATATATACCAAGATGGAATAAGGACAGACAGATGTGATGGATGTACTATTATTGAATGCAAAACTAAACCAGGAGAGAGGAGTATTTATAAAATGGATGAGTATAAACTAAAGCAGTTTTTAATCCTATCCTGTAGCTCTTCCTGTTTCATTTAGCACTAACAGGATGGAGCTGATGCTCTTCTGCATCCATAAGGCAAGGAGGGTACTGCAAACATAAAGTAGTGGAATTTTCCTTAGGGACTTTTAAAGGGATGTTGAATGAAATTTTCTTTTTCTAAAAAACCATGAAAGTAAAGGATGAGGAGACATGCCTTTTTCTATTAACTATAAAAAGGGACTGAGGAATTCAGAAGGATTTATGCATGTCCTATCAAGCAAAAAAAGTCCAATAGTACCAAAAGTCATCCTTTGAATTTCAGTGTACCAGTCTATTGCTCTTAACATTTGTGTCTGTCTTTGGTGTTTAGGCATAATTATTCCAACTTCATATTTCAAGCAGAGCCAAAACAAACTAATTTGAGTTTACCTATACCATAAAAGATAACAGTAAATAACCATTTTTTAATGTTTTAATACTAATCATATTATTTCAAGTATTTTTCTTCTCTTGTGTCTGTTAAGCTAGTTCCTTATCAATAGAAAAAAATCCGATATCTTTGTCTTATCCCAGTAAGTGCTATTAGCTTGATGTCATCTTTTTGTTTTGTGTGTAACTATACATTGACTCATTTTTTCTTTCATACTGTAAGTCTTGAAATTAATTTAGCTTATCTAAATCTTTTACCCTTCTAGTTTGGGGGTTCTGAGGATGGTGTTTGAAGTGTTTGGGACTATTTTAGATAGTTCCTAAACCTTATCTCAGAAGTGGAAACAACTCCACAGGAAAAGAAACAACTATGTGCCAGCAGCAGCTGTGAATATCATACCTTGTGAAATATGTGATTGTTGCCCAGAACCTAGCCCAGAATCCTAGGTGTACATGTTATTCTTGCTCTTTAACAGTAGTATATGACTTATGACTTATGGGTGTGCCACCATTAGCATTTTATTTTACAAGAAGGGTACACTTTTGAAGAAAATCTTTGTCTTCCCAATTTGCCACATTTGGTTTGATCACTGGAATGTCTGAGTGGGATCTCTGTGTTTCACTGATGGAACCAAGCCAGATGTTACTCTTCAAGATCACATCTGATGTGCTCAGCAGCTAATGGGCTTTCGGTCATCAGGGCCAAAAATAGAAATGGTATGAAGTAAATGCCCCTGAAACATTTTTGCTGTGAGCACTTGTGTCTTTGTCACCAACTGCTTTGACCTTCTGATCTGCTCTTTTGGTGCTCAGCTCTTTGCTTTTGCACACGTGTTCTTTGTGGCCCAAGGTGGGCAGCAGCTCACCCCTCTGTCCCAGGCTGGCACCGAATATCCCTGTCCTGCTGTCACTTCTGTCCGTGCTGTCAGGATAAACCAGCCTGTGTGTCTCAGTGCACTCCTCATGTTCAATGCAAGAAGAACCAAGGAACACGATTTTTGTTTGTTGGAGTCCAGAGGAACTACCCTCACATTTGTTGTCCAGCCAAGGGGCTGTTTGCTTGGATTTCTTTGGAAGTAATGCAATTGGACTTCAGCTTGCAACTCAGACCATGATATAGTGATCCAAGTCAAATGCTTTGTGGCATTGTGAGCTGTGTGATGCAGAAAGATTTGCAACAAGCAATTAACTGTTTGTTTTCACAGCAAATAATTCGTTACTTGGTTGCATGTATTATTATCATATAAAGTATGCCTTTTCATCCTTTTTGGATAATGTATGCCTTATCATTTTAATGCTTTCTGGGGGTCAGAATAGACTGCTTAAAATTCATGCTGATTTTTACTTCCTACCATCACCCTAATAAGCCAGAGATTGTCAGGAGGACCCAGTCTTCAAGAGAATGGTAGCTTTTTGAGCTCACCACATTCTGTGATCAAATAGTTCTCTTGACAGTCTATAACTTACTGTTTTAGAGATGAGTTCTAGAATTTGGTAGAAGTGTCTACTAGCTGTTGAAAAACAATAGAACACAAAGCCATTAGAGGTCTAATGGGACTCAATTTCTGAACACCAGAGATGCTTTTAAAGCATGTCCTTTTGTTTCAGATTTGCAGACCACTTTATTAATAGAGACACAAATGCAGTTTTCATCTTCACCAAACTGACCTCCTGTTTTGACTCTCCATGTATCCGCTAGTAATTTTTCTACATCACTGCTAGTAAAGTGCTAGCAGCAATTCTTCTATTTCTCCTGTCAACCAGGCTTTATTCAAGTTTGACCTTCTCTTTGTCAGACAAGCATCACTCATCTCTTTTGATGTGCTAGCTTTAATATTATCTTTCAAGCGTTATACACTGTCTCCCTAGAATAAGCTTCAGCAATACAGCATCTCCTGGGCTTACAGAGTGTAATGTTCTGTTCTGGAGTGGCAGTAATAGCTTCTGGGTGCAGCGTTTATTATTTTAGCATGGCTTAATTTGTGTCATTGTTTTGTCCAATCTATTTCTTTAATGTCTATTCAAACCTGGTTTTCATCTGTTATTTCCTTTTCTTGGCAGTACATGCTAATTAAAATTGTCCACCTCTGACTTCAAACTACTTCTGACTGTGGGGACTTTACACATGTTATTTTTATGGAATTGCTGTATTGTTATTGAATTCCAGCAAGTATTTTGTTGGAAGGTTTTGCTTCCGGGAGCAACGTAATCATCAGTCAGTTTGACATTCTTGCAACCATTTTGCAGAATTAAATATTGAAATGGCACTTTGAGAGAACAGTGAACTGTAATTCTTTTTCCTATTTGGCGTTGGGCAATAATGCACACTTACAAGAGTGGAAAATAAATCATTGATTTTGATGTTTTGTTAGGGTTTCCTAACAGTTTAGATTTTTAGAACCTTGTTACAGTTCTTGTGCTGTGGCAGGGAGTGGAGAACTGAATTTTTGCAGTCATTAAAAGAAGAGCAGTGTATTGGGACAATGTTCTGAAAAGCACAGAAATGAAATCATGACACAAGACTTTTGAAGGAGTGTTATGACTGGGGGGCGGAATCACCTGAACCTCTTTGATAGAAATACCTCTGCTGACTGATAGAGCCAGTTGTATTTCTGATGGTGCCACAAGGTACAAAAGCAAAGGTCTGCCTTGACTTCCTTATCTTCAGTGTTAATATATTTTTCATCCTGGAAGACTCTGCCTCTTCAGCATCCTTTATAGATTTTTTTTTTTCCCCTCAGAAATTTGGGTATAGAAACTGGTTGTCTTGTATGATTAATTTCTGTTTTGTGTGAGAAGTTACAGATAGCAACATTGCTGACAGAATGAATAAATTGGACCATGACAATCTGAAAACGGTTGATCACAATGTCAAGTTAAACTTTCTAAGATCTGTTAATTTTCATACCAAGTTTGAATATTAATTATGCAGCATTAATAAATACTTGTTGGAAATTTTACTTAGCCTACATTTAAACTGATAGGTGGATAGAAAATAACCAGGGGGCTTATTTGAGGGTACTGAAAAAATTACAAGCCCCTCTCACTTCATTCCCCAGCCATTCCCATATGTAAACCACTTTCAACAGAAGCCAAGATTTACTGGCTATGCTGAGTATTATACAGCTTTTTAATACCTGGAACTTATTATAGGAAACTTAAAGACTAATTTTATCTAATTTCATGCTTATTTATCTAATTAAATGTAATTGTCTGCCTTAAAAAAATAAAAAAGGGCTTGTGAGCATTTTTCTTTTGCCTTCAATATTTGACATTTATAAAAACTAATTCTCAGTAGTGTGCAGATAGATGACCACCCTGCTCTTCATCATTCTGCCACACAGATTTGTAGATATCAGTGTGGACTGCACTGAGCTGAAAAAGCAACAGTTAAGGAGCAAAAGCATTTTTCCTGTAATCCTAGTAAAAACCACCCTCCTCTTATCTAAAATGGCCTGTGGTATACAGGCACAATATGGAGACTATTACTGGAATTTCATAACGTAGTGAATTTTCAGTTGAAGTAAAAATTTAAGAAGAAACAACTAATAAAGTAAGAAGGGTTAGCTATATGCTCCTAGGTGCACTCATTACTTTTTTAGGTTAGTGCTTTGAATGTGCGGGTGACAGAAGTGAGTGAGATGAAGATAAGCTCTTTTAAGTAAATCATTGTCATTCTGCAGTATAATCTGAGATGTCTAGCTTTGAATCCCTGATTTGAAAATACATTCAGTGGTCTCTTACATAATCACAGTTCATTTCTTATCTACATCAAGGAATGTTGCTGTCCATTCTGGTAGCCTAACGACTACTAAAGCGAATTGCTTGGTGACTCTGTACACTTCCTGATTTGGTGCTCTCATACATGCAGAGAACACTTCCACAGTTCAGATTATTTCACTCATGCTAAGTTCAGAAGAAGCCATAAACAAAAAATGAAGTTTTCAAGCTAATTTTGCCTCTGAAGATGCACTCATTTGTTTCAAAGAAGAGATGTTCTTAAGATCTCTTTTTTGGGAAAATTGCGTCAGTTGTCCACTTTATGCAATTTCTGTTGAGAAAAGAGACCATTAGATGGGTGCATTCTTCTTTATATGTAGTGACTGCAAAGAAAAGCAGGTTAAACCAAAAACATACCTTTCCTCCTTCCTAATTTTAATTGTCACTCTCCTCACTAAATTTAGGCAAAATTAGGTTCCAGTGAAGGAATAGTAGTGAAATTAGATGAAATTGGCTGAAAGAAAGAGAGGTAAAGCATATTTTATCTCTCTCTCTCTCTCTCTCTCTCTCTCTCTCTCTCTCATGTTCTGAAAAATTCCATTTTATGTATAAGACAAGTCTCAACAATTTTTAATACAACTTTTTAAGCAAGTGAATTAAATAAAGAATTCATATGATCCTTTAGGCATCAGATAGCAGAGTGTTTGCAAACTATTTATTGCATTCCAAATAAATGATACTGAGATTTATTCTGCGCCTTTGTGTCAAGTATTACCAATTTTGTTGAGATATTCTAGAAAGAAGTTGCAGGTTGGATGAACAGATTGTAGTGGGGCTTCTTAAATTACAAGTAGTGTCTTGCTTAAAACTTCCCTCAGTCCCTAGATTTTTCTTCACCTTTTGGACTCTTCCTTTTATACAAGTTCAACAGTGGATGCCTCTGTCTGTCCTGCCCTGTTGGTACATGCTGTCGTGCCTTTCCTCTCATTGATGTCCAGATGCTGCTCCAGCCCTCTGGTTTTAACTCATCTTTTTTTAGGTCTCATAAAAACACACCCCGTCCTGTTTCCTTGGCCAGCCCACCTTACAGTCACCTGTGTCCTCCAGGCTCTGCTCTCACCCTGCTTGTGAAGTGCTGTAATAGTTTTGAAGTTATCCAAACGTTCTTTATATGCATGAAAGAGTAGCCAATAATATCTGGTGTTGTGAGACAAATACATTTCACAAATAAATTTATAAAAACCAGAATATTTAAAGAGTAAGCTCATTTTCATAAATCTAGTCAGTCAAATACTTTGATCATGCAGGCAGTTTCTAAAATTAGTGGCAGAATTGAGTCTTTTAGTTTCCTGATTGTCACTACTGTAGCTATGCAGCTTTACAGTTGCCAGTATATTTTCAATTTATGTGTTTGAATGTGATTTTTCCTGTATGTAAACTGGTTTAAAAATTTAATGTGGCATGTGTTTAAGGTATTCATTGTTGTTTTGTAATGTATGTAACCTGAGATGTCTCCAAACATCTTGAGAATATCCAAATTATTCAAAGGGTCCATGAGCTCTCCCTTTGGGGAGGTGGAAAGTTCAGTAAGGTGACAATTAAAGCAATGCTGTTTCATGTATGCACTGTACTTTAAGTGCAGAGGTGACAAGACAACAAAATAAGGGTAGCTTTTTCTGTCAGCAAGTATTTTCTGTCTGGTTGTAAATTTTCATATCGTACTCTTGCCTTAAGCAATTTAAAATAAGATATATAAATATATATATGTGAAATAACTTATACTTTCACAATTGTAGTTCTCTTGGCATTTGGGGAGTAATTTCTGTCATTTTATGAGTAGCTGTGATAGAATAGTTACAGTTCTGGATTTGGGGTAGGGAGTGTGGTGTTTATACCCTTAGAAATCCTTCCCTTTTACTTGAAAATAGAACATTATTTATTTGAACACTTCAATTATATTAAATATGTATTCATTATTATTAAAAATACTTTTAAAGGGCAATAAAGTTTAAAATCACATGGATATGGGGTGTAGTATGTGAATTATATGCTATCCACACAATCCTTCATAAGTGAGAGGGGTTCTTACCTACCAAGAATATTTGTGTTTGTTTACAATGTAGTGACGATGATCTTACCACAATTACACAGCTAAGCACAGGTGTTCCTTGAATTCTGGTCTACATTAACAGATTAAAACACTGACAGACTTTATAGCATGAGATTTCTTTTTTCAGAGACTGTTTTTTCTAACCTATATTCCCCTTCTTCCCAATTCTCTTTCAGATAGCGGTGCTGTGGATGAAAAGGTTTAAAATCACCTATTTGCTATAGGGATCATGTATTTTGTTGATGTCCGTTTGTGACTTATTTGACCTGTTTTGTTCCTTCATTTTAGTTGTGAAATCTGCATGGTTTTTTTCCCAGCTTTCCACTCTTTTGTTCTCCTTTGATTGTATTGCAAACGTGTTGCATTTATATGCAGGGTAACCCTCACTGTTGTGCTTACCATAATTTCCAACACAGGGGTCTGCTACTGTCAAACATGATATCTGATTTTTGCCTCTAATTATCACCTACCCTGCATTCGTTATAGGATTTAAAGGGCAACAGTATTTGGGAAGTAATACCTTACCTTCCCATGGGTTCTTCCACTCTGTGTCACTAAATGCTGAATGCTACCAAAATGTTTCCCAGAGGAACAGTTAGTCTAGCTTTGGCCTGGAGCTGACCCTGCTAAACATTTTCATATGTCTTATATGTTTGATGCAGTTTAATTCTGTCCAAAACTTACTAAAAGCAACCAAGTAACTGTACTTTTTTTGATTTCTATTAAAGGCTCAGCTAGTAAGTGCAGGTTCCTTGGATGCTTCCAAGCTTTATGCAGTCCAAGCATTTGCTGGGTAAGTAAAAATATAACTGACAATTTTATTATTTGTATCTTCAAATTAGTCTTACAGCATTATAGTATTTTTTCTAAGCTTTTTGTTTTAATAAATTCCGTTATTTATAAAAATATAAATAACGTTATTTATAAAAAGGAATATTATTTCATTGTGTACGTCTTCCCTTTTGATTTTTTAATTTTTATTTTTTTGAGAAATTAATAAAACAATTCAGATGCTGAGGTCAGTTAGATAAGAGGGTTTTTTTGTTGTTTTTTTTTTTACCTCTTTGCATATAAAATAAGTGTCCTTTGAAGCTGTAGCACAATTTTGTCTTCATTCTGGTAAATATATAGTAATGCAATTCTAGGAATGTAATAGCGCTCTAGTACTTGAAATTAAAAAGTCAAGGGAAAAGATCTTCCAGTGGCTGAGAATGAATGTGGTAGAAACCTGTACATTTTGTTTTGTTGTCTCCAAATGAAGTTATCTTGCACCCAGTTTTAGGGATTCCTTCCTGTTTTGAATACTTGCTTATTATTCAAGCTAGAAAGTTAAAGAAATAAAAGCCTTTGGTAAAATTTATCAGTTATATTAGTTACCTGATTTAAAGGGGTGTTATCCTCTTGCTGGTGCACCCTATAAGTACTTTTTACTATATTTATAATTTATAACAGAAACAAGGTCATGAGATTAAAATAATCATTCATGTTCTGCTTTTATGTCTGAAATGCTATACAATTGATGCTATGAAGTTTTTCCTGTTTAGATTCCTACTTTCAGGGGAGCTGGGTGTTGCTAAAAGTTAGTTATGGCAATAATTTTCTTAATATTATGCACATGCTTCTGTGGAAGGTATACTTAGGGTAACGTTTGTACTTATTGCTGAACTTTAAAGAAATTTATGAGTGATCTATAGCTTTTTAGTGGTGTAGGTAGTTTCCATAAAGCTTGTATAAACTCAAAGTGTTGTATTCCTGCCTTTTGCAGCTCCCAGAACCTTCAGAGTTACTGTAAGAGTGTGAGGACACATGTGACATTGTGCAGGATTAGTCACCAAATGTAAAGCAGAGGAGAAACAGTTTAACACCTCCTTATTGTGTAGTTTAGGACCGAATTTTGTAAGCAGACTCTGAATGCATGCAGGTAGTGACAATCAAGTATTGTATCTGTGCCTGTAGGAAGCCTCATGTGACCATACTGTTTTGCTGTATGTACTACTTTCCCTAGCCAGTTGCTTAATTACAATTTCTTAATATATGTAGACCTTTAAAAAGTAATGTGGAATTCCTATTTTTTGTGGTTTGCACACAAGAAGCAATCTCATAGGTGTAAGGAGAACTTTTGCCACTGACAGGGACTATACGGACTGAAGCTGCTCTTTTTATGCCCTCTCTTTCTTTCGCAGGTGAATAAATTCAAATATTGAATCCTCTCAGAATAGGCTGTGCAGACATCCTATAACCACTGCATAGGACTACTTCAAATGGCTGACAGTAGTTCAATAATAGCTCATGTTTTTAGATTAAACCTTACTTCCTTTGCTGACAAAGTTTAGACCTGTCCTCGCCTCACTTTGCTGTCCACAGTATCTTTATTCAAGCCCCCGTTTCACTAGGCCTCCCTAAAAACAGTTATGCAATTTTCATTTAACTTCTCATTCAGGCAAAGAATGCTGTCAATTCAAAGACATTTGTGGCTCTGTTTTTATCACACTTCCCACTCTACTCCTTCATGCAAAAACTGATGCTAATTTCTGGGATCCCTCAGTCTTTTTACTGCCAGTGCAACCCACTGCAGTTAGCTGTGACTCCTCCCTCTTACTGTCTCCAAAAGGTGTTGCCATTTGAAGTGAGGGAGGAGATTGCTTCCCTCACAACCACTGTTGCCATGCTTTATCTATGCAAAAATCCCCCAGCTGACTCTCCTCTGCCTTGCTCTTCCCTCTCTGTCACAGCACAATGCTGTGAGCCCACCTCATGCACCAGCACCTCCCATAGCAGGGACTGCAACTCTCCCTTCTCTGCCATGATCTTCACTTGGTTGCATGAAATGAGAGAACAGCCCAAGACAAGAAAGAAAAGGCAAAGACCAAACACAGCTTTTCTGGGTTTTCTCGTGCAACTTCTCTGTTAAAAGGCAGAAGCACCACCTTATCTGTTTTTCCATGCCAGTATCCCATCATATCATCTTAATTTTATTTTTCTTCAGTTTTTCAAAGATGAGACACTTTAGAGTTCATTATTTTCATCTTTTTAAAAAGTGAAAGGAGTTCAGCTGGAATTCTCATCGTGTATATGGATCCTGGGTAGTAGTTTTACTTTTTCCAGAGACTTGCTCTTGTATTAATTTACTGCTTGCCTAACGAGGAGTCAAGAGACTGATAATTTTACCACATGGCCTAATCCATTCTGAAATTCACTAACAATACACAGATGGTGCTGCATGCAGATGATTACTCCTTTCCTTCAGTGGCATGTTCTCTGTGGTAAAACAAATTTATTTTTCTATTTTCTCTGACAAATTCAAATAGATTATTGTTAGGCAGAATATTTCCAGAAGCACCAAAAAATAGTCAAGGTGACAGGTTTTTTTTCCTTGCCTTGAATGATAACTTTCATCAAATTATTATGATTCCACTTCATCATCTTCTATGTCAAGTTATTGTTGAGTTATAATTGGAAGTAAGGAGGGGAGTAGAGAATTCAATGTATAACCTACATTAACATGAGAAGTTTTTCCCTTGCTATGTTATTTCTTAGTGATGAGCAAAAGGTGTCTTGTAAGATTTTAGTCATATTTTTGTTATAGAGCAGAATATTAGATGGAAATCCTTTTACAGATATTGCCTCTATGTGAGCATAAGAATGCCTTATACACTATAAGTTTTATTTACTGCTGATGGAACTGGTCCTGAGTGGCAAAAAGCCCTGAGTTTATTTCTTGGTCTCTGTACATTTACTTTTCACAACCTCAGAAATGTTATTTTATTTCTATCACACTTTTGCCGGATTTGTAAGTATGTCTGGAAGCTGCAGTTTGGGTCTACTTTGATCTTTATGTTATTGAAAAAAAAATGTTAGTATCACAATCCAGATGGAAAAATGGTTGTGTGAAAATATAAAGGAATTGCATAAACAGACTATGAATTCTTTTCCCTTTCTCAGAGAATGGTGTGGGTGCATCAGAAAGAAGTGAAAAGTTCTTCACTAATTTTAGTTATATCTCTTTTCACACAATAATTGTAACATGCATAAATAAATTTAGGGCATTCAGGTGATAAACTCTTCGTTGTGAATATAGTTTTTATATTCACAGAGATAGAAATATAACAACTGAAAAGGGTGTTTGAGGCAGTGCTAAACAAAGGGCCATGGAAAGGAAAACATTGGGTCTTGAAAAATCTGATATCCCAGCTTCTCTGAGAATTTCCAAGTATCTCTGAATTAGAACTGACAAGGTATATAGAGATCTTCCAAAACCCTCTGTGGAAAAAGTTTGGGGAGGATACCTGTGTTAATTGTTTGGAAGAGTCAGAGAGAATGAGGCCAATTTGTTATCCAGATCAATATGTATTCTTTTCAGTTCTGTTGGTGTGCCAGCCTTTTATTCTTTGAAGTGACTCCAAGTTGCTCTTTGTTGTTGTTTCCAAGTTATATGTGAGATCTAACTGGGGTTTAATTGTGTGCTCAATGAAAAAGCTCAAACCAGGCAAGAGAAAATAATGATGGAATTATTTTAAAATGTGACAAGTTCTGCTTTCCACATTCATATGGAATTATTTGAGATGTGATTATGTATTTAGCTAGATATTTTGAACTTTATATCAAATTTAATACAACAATATTCATTCACATCAATGATGTTCAATATGCAATGTGGGCTGCATCTCAACTACCAGATATACCAGAACTTTTGATGGAAAGCTCTTCTTATAATTTCTAAATCAATAGTAAAAAGTTTTAGGAGGTATTAAACAACTGTACTTTGGATGAATGCCAGAAGAAAATGCACCAAGAGCACTCGCCCTGGTTTTTCAATTGTAGCACTTGGCTTTAGCTGATAACTGCTCATTTTGATTTTTAACTGTAAATAGAGATATTATAAGCAGTTCTTAAGGGTGTAATGTTGGAAGCTCCATGTTTTTATTTTCTCCTTTACCTTTTTATCTTCAGTAGTCGGGGGCTGTATGGAATTGACAGCATGCCAGACCTGCGAAGGAAGAAATCGTTTCCCATTGTTCGAGATGTGGTGAGTAACTTCTGAAAGTGTTGATTCATTTGCCACTTGTGTAGGTCTTTCTTGTCATTGTTACTGTGCATCTGAATGACAGTTTGCAGCAATTGTGTTTTGGAAAAAAGGGGTCTTGAGAGAATGGATTGAGGGCAGTAAAAGTCAATGAGGCAGTTGTTATAATGTACTAGATAAGTCTGAATGTCTCATTGGATATTTAGGTATTACTTGTGTAATCAAATAATGTGCATTTCATGTAATAATAATCTACTCATTTTCACAAAGATGCTATTGAGTGTTTGGGATACTGTTTCACTTGATCTATTTTGATACTGAAAGAGAGAAAGTTCCTTTTAAAAAGCAGCCCCTTTTCACTATTAATATTTTCAAGATTTATGCATACTTTAGGTACCAAGGTGAGGTTCTCAGTTTTTAACAGTCACTGTAAATAAGAATAACTAAGAAAAGAAATTTCTAAGTAGAAAAGAGTGGCAGTTCCTCTGAGATTTATTCTGACTTCTAGTCTAAATATTATCATGAAGTAGAGTCTCTCTGCTCCAAAGAATTTCAAGTGCTATTCACATTTCTCTTTTCCTGTAGTATAGAATTCATAATTCAATAAAATACATATTTAGTCTCTGATGACGGCGAGCCCCCAAACCAGTTTCTCACTGTAAAGTGATTGGGTATTAGGCTAAGTAGATGATTACTACTGATGTCATGAAAAGAACAGCCTTTGCCAATTGTTGCTCAATGTTTTCTCAGTTTCTGTGTTCAGTTACTCTGTGGTGATCCTCCACGCTGTCTGAGCAGTCAAAAAGAGAAAGCACAGCAACAATTTTAGAGTAGAATTCCTTCTGAAATTGATGAAAAGTTACACTGTACTACATAGTAGAGCCTGCATTCATTTAAACCATCTTTTTGACAGCAGCCACTCCATTATTAGTTGTATTGAATGAATATAGTCTGCTATCCTGCTATGACACTTTAATGGCACTCTGCTTTATTCTTAGTTTTTGGAAGTGCTTACAGAAAGGTATAGCTCAGAATATATTAAGAGAACAAAATAAATGTAAATGATCCTTTTTTATGCTTACTTATGACTGTTTCAGAAAAAACAGAAATAATATCATTAGAAGTGAGTGCTAGACTCTTCTGATGCTGAATAAAATGAATATAATTTCTTTGTTGTGCAATAAGTCTGACAAATAAATATTCTTTTTAATTTCTTTCCTATCTTGTCTGGATTTTTAAGGCTATGGTAAGTATTTTTATATTTATAAATGTTCTGAAATGATCATAGTAACTGTTATGGATTCCATCATGCTTTATTATGACCTTGTATTGGAAAGTTAAAAAATTATTTTATGACCAAGAATTTAATCATAAAGGAAATGGTGCCTTATGTGAAGGTGTTCTCTGCATTATGTGTACCAAAATTGTTAGAAAAAAATTATGTTAAAAAAGTTATCAGTATATGCCAAATATCTTTTTTGATGATACAAGTACAATGTTTAGATCTCACCATCATCACTGCCCTCCTTTGGATGCTCTCCTAAACTGCTGGAAAGTTTTCATATGCGAATGCATTGGGAGTCTCTGCTTATTTTAGATTCAGTCATTAGAGAGGAAAAAGCAGTCAAAATCCACCTGCAGGAACAGTTCTCCTTGCTGCAGTCATGGGTCATTATTAGACTTCTGGCAGAATTTATCTGGTACAGGAGGGAGAGAGACAGTGCAAGAAGTGGTGGTTGAAGTGCAGTAACAATTCAGAGAGCATGAACAGATCTCTGTGTACTGTGGAGCCAGGAAAAAGAGTCCAGTGCACTTCCTGATGGAATTGCTACAACTTCTGCTTTTAAAAAATACATATATTCTCTTTTGGATTAGTTAGAGCTTGAGTTGAGGTGAGAACAACCAGGGAGAGAAATAGCAATAACTACAGTGAAGGTTAGAAGTTTTTAACTCACAGTGGCCAAGTAGGTGTGGTGATCTGCCCAGCCATAGCCAAAGGTAGCTCTGTTTTACTGTCTTAGCTTCTGTTAATGCCAGTCATCATTTTCAATGATATGAAGATTCTAGAAAATCCTTGTGTTTATTCAATTTAAAGGTGATTTTATACTGTCTAATCACTGTAATCAGGCAATTTCTTCTTTTGATCAGTCAAGACTGTATTACTCCCTAGCTTTATTGTTTGATTATAAGAACACAAGAATAATTTGTGACTCTGCTGCTGTTGTAAAGCAGTCTGTTGAAGTGAACACACCAGATGAAACAACTGCCTGTTTCAGCTAAAATGATAATGCACTGAAACTCTTTTCTGTAAGCATTTCCACAATAAAGGAGGCTGGAATTCCTATATAAAAGTATTACGCATTAAGTAAATAAATCATAAAATAGTAAGTATTTGTATATTTTTGGGGGCTTTTTAAAGTCGACTGGATGGAAATCATAACAATATAATTATTTTTGAGGCTGAACAGGTCATGCTTTTGTGTCTGTGCTACAGATATGAAGAAGAAGCAAATGATATTACTCTTATGTCCAGTAATGATAGTGTAGTGCAGCTGAATTGTCATATTTTCTAAATCTGTTTTCTGGGCTCAATACTGCTGTTCTGCTGAATATTTCAGGATTAGACATCAACCTTTTTAATAGAAAAATTATGGGACAGGGCTAAGTTATTTCCCTCCGTACCCTGCTTCATCTCAAATTATTTTCTCCTCCTTCCTACCCCCCCTTCACCCCAACACCCCAAGAAATGGTACAAATCTGTCTTCCAAAATAATAAAGTTGAGATACCTAGAGTGATATAACTGTAGCAGCTCAAAAAGAAACAGTTCTGAAATTGTGCAGGTTTTAAATGCTGTAAACAGTGAAATTTTTGTAACATTCACCTCTAGTGGGTAAGTTTTACATCACATTAAAAATAGTATCAGCACTTCTAAAGTGATAAAAAATGGTTTGTATTCAACTTTTTTTCCCTGCTGATAGCAGTCTGTAGATTTTTTTAAAGGAGGAATGAAAAGATGATCAAGAAAACTGAAACCCTCTGTGAACTGGAGGAATGAGTATTGCATGGCACAGCCAGCAGTCATGAGCAGTTACATGAGCCTGTTTGTTCCTCTGTGCTATTTTAGCTGTGGAAAGACACAGCTTGCCTGTTTCATTGTGATAGAGGACTTTTCTTTTTTTTTTTCCTCAGCACATTTTGTCATTTAACATGTAATTGTGGTGAGTCCAATTTGCTTTTACTTAGAGTTACCATTTTTCAATGTTTTTGCTAGAACGACTTCTAATTATATTAATTTATTTACTTAAGCTGCTAAGGCAAATTTGGAGGTAATAAATTAGACAGTGTAGATACAAGTTATTAGGTAATCTAGAAGGCCTTGAGCATAAAGGAGGCTAATTTGTTTTAAATCCCGTATTAGGGAGTTGCAAAACAAATTAAAAATTAAATAGACAATGGTCTGCTTTATCATCTTCTCTTATTGTTTGGGGGTTTTGCTAGGCTTTTTGTTTTTGATAATTTTTTTTCATATATTCATAATTCAACAGTACTTAAGGTCTTTATGCTCTGCTGGTCAGATTTTTACCTAAGGGAAGACGTTAGGTAGTATCTGGACATCAGTTTGAGACAAGTATAAACAATGTGTCCTGTTAAAGGAGAGGGGTGAAACACTGCTGCTTCCTGTTGCTCTCCATATTCTTTTGGTGCCCTGACCTTTTGGACTTCCTGAAAGTTCCAGCTGATGAGCTACACTTACCTTTCTTTGTTGCTGCTACCTGAAAACAGGGAGGCAACAGGGGAAGAAGTTTTCTCATTATATTCATGACCTGTCACCTTGTTTCCCATAGATAAACCTGGCAGCTTTCTCCCCTTTCTCTTTCCAAAATGCTCACTTCTCCTTATTTCATCCCATATTTAAGGAGTGACACTGCTATGTGTTCAGTGCTTCATGCTGCTGAATTATCACCAGCTTCAGTATTTTAGAACAGAAGCATTTATGGGCTTTCTCTTGTAGATGTAGTTTGTTCTGACAGTGGTACATAAATGGAAATAATCCTTGTAGGATTTTTTTCACTAAAATCCCTGTGAATTTAATCCATATGACTGTTAATCTACTGGTTTATCACAAATCCCTCTAGATATCGCTTTCTTCCAACATGACAAACACTTTATTAAGAACAGCCTAATTATCTGTTTCCTATTAGATTTTTTTATTTTATATAGGGCACTGTACTATAATTTTAGACACATTTCTAATTAAGAATCAAAATAGTAAAGCTCCATGATTCTAAGGGCACACCTTGGGAGAACTGGGCTTGAAGGACACATGACAGGGTCACAACTGCTTCCCCATTTTTTTTTCTCACAGGGAATAGTATCAGTTTATTGACTTACAGTGTTAGCATGAAACTGCAGTTCTGCTGGCTCCTGTTCTTTGGTATTGCTGGAGGACAGAACACAGCAGCAGTCACTGCCCTATATTTGAGGTTAATGTTCTTATGCCCTTTGTGCTCCTGTCCTGACAAGTTGTTCACATTGCTCTATTGCTTGGAATGGCTAGGATTGTACAATTGAGACCTAAAAGGGTCAAATCCCTTCCTAAGTGTAAGGGACATGAAAACTATAAAACTAGTATAGTGCAGGCAAGTAAATCTACATGGGTACCTGGCAAGACTTTGAGAAAAAACCTGTGCTTCAAGAGGGATCAAAAGGTTGATGCTTTTAAAGTACATTGTTTTAAAACTCAAAACTCTACTGATTATTAGAATTGTTTCTTTTTCTCTTAATGATCCAAAAACATTTTTACTTGCCATTTTTAACTTTGATATGTGGGTCTTGTGTCATTGGGTTTTGACACAGAAAGTGTGAAAAAGTCTGAACACTGTTTAATCTTTCCTGTGACTTTGTCAATCTCACTGGCACACACCCATAGCATTTCCCACATGAACAGAATTAGAATGAAATTATGGTCACAGAGAAATAAACAGAATTATTTACCTAATAGTAACAGAATGGAGAATCTGATAGCAAAATAATGGCATAGGGTTGGTAAATTGCTGAGTTTAAAAGAGGGAAAAAAAAAGGGAGGGGGGAGAGTTCTTTGTAATTAGGAGAGAGATGAATTGAGTAGTTCTAAGCCAAGGATGATTTCTTACCCTATAATTGGTTTCACAAGATTAATAATTCTGTGTCAGTCTTCAAGTTTAATTATTATCAAGAGAAACTTATTGAAAATTGAATCAGGGAAAGTGAGCATTTAAAATTAAAATTGAACAGTCTTATAAATAAATAAATAGAAATCCATTTTAAATATACCAGTGTTTAAAATTATATAATTGGAAGAAATTGGAATTGTCTCTTCATCCAGAGATTAATGATGCAGTTCCTTTGCTGATGTAAGCCTAAATTGCTTCTGGCCCAGTATGCATTTCACAAAAATAAGAATGTCACATACAAAGGATCCTTTAAAATTTTGCTGTAATAGTTCTGTAATGATGGACTACAGAGACCCACTTCACAGTTAGGTGAAAATCTGTAACCTCACAACAAAGGCAACGACAGACTTGTGGTTAGTGGGTGGTATAATTGATCCACACCCTGCTAGACTGTGAGGGCAGCAAAGCATGACAAAGCAGATAGTGGATGACAGAAGAACAGAGATAAGGCAGAAGTGTACAAACACACTTGGAATGATTTACAATAAGAGAAAGCAGGAATGAAAACAACACTGCAGGTGCAGTCCAGTAATATAATAGTGTTATGGTTGATATTGGGCACAGTGGAATAAATCTCATCTGTTTCTGTCAGGCCAAAAGAATTATTGATAGCAGAAGTGATAATTCAGATTTGAAATATTATTTGTAAAACACACAGAGCTCATTCCCCCAGGGTCCTCTCGGATCATTATACTTGCTAGTTAATTCTCAGGGACCCATTTAAATTTCCGAGGTGTTGCAATAAGGAATATAAAATTTCCTTGTTTGTTGTATATTAAAATTAAAATTATTTTCAGTCCCTTTGTATGTACCATACTAAAGCAAGAGAGTTCATCTCTACAACCAAGTGCATTGTCTTCAGAAACAGTTGTTAATATAGCTACAACATGATGTAGCCAAATGAGGACAGATTGACACAGAATTCTGGTTTCTTTTCCTGTCTCAGATAACCAGAGTATTTCTCCATATAGCTATCTATAGTATTGAATTAATATTGTCTTTAAGGAAAATAATACTTTAAGATTTCTTGAGGTCTTTTTATTAAAGTAGTATTTTATATACATACACACCATTTAAAAATGCTCAGTGAATTACAAAAATTATCCAGACTGACAACTTGAACCATAAGACTGCTGCAAAATGATCTCCCATGTTGCTGCAGGCACAGTCAGCTTCCAAATTAGGGCAGGATGCCTATCCTTGTACCACATTAATTTGGTTGGCAAAGTGGAAAAACAGTGACAGCCTGTGGTTTAAAAATACTGAGTCACAAACCTCTGAATAACAGGTTTTGTATTAGAAATGGCAGTTCAGCTGGGTACTGCTGAAAGAAACAGTAATGATGATGGAAAGTGTACTTCCATTATGTACTGAAAGCCAAAAAATTGTGAGCTGCAAACATTAGCTAAAGGGTTTTGCTCTTCTACAGTTTTGTTTATGTCCAGTAGCATAATCAAGTACTATTTGCCCTCCATTACATTCAACAGCTGGAGTTACTTGTATAATTGGTAACTTTTGAATTTGCCTTAAACAGACACTTGCAGCTCGAAAATCTGGTATTTCCATGGCCATGCTCATCAGGACCTCCATAAACACTGATGAAATGGTAAGTGTTTTCAATGACAGCTTTAAGGCTTTTAAGTAACAGAGAAATTTTTGTCCAAAGATCTCTAAAAATTATTTCAGCCTTACACACTCCAAACTGGATGAAATGGAGTGTATTCCATTTGTTCTATAGAAACTTCCAGGGCACTTGAGCAGAATTTGCTGCCTGATCCTCATTAGCAAGACCAAGTTTGCTTCTGCTGACTCACATCCATGACTGTCAGAGGGGACTAACCAAGAAACCTTTGATTAAAAAAGCAGTTACTTGGAGAAGACTTTTGTTTTAAATTGTCCAACTGTACCATGTTTACCTGCTGCCTTTTATCATCTTTCTGTCTTCATCACACTGTGAAATTAGAATGACAGGGCTCTGCAAGATAGGTTTTTATGACAATTTTTCCCAGTCCTTGGGATACTATTTTATTTCTTATTTAATATAACATGTATGATTCTAGAAGAAATATTTAATTCATACAAGAAGTAAACACAAGAGTCTTTTGGAAAAGCATACTGTCATAGCTACTAAAATTTGTGAGTTGTGGTTTTCCATTACAGATGTCACTTAGATTTGGCAAAAGACATTTTTTTGAACAAAATCACAACAGGTGCCATTTTCTTCCGGAATACTTAAATTGTGATGCAAGATTTATATGATTGAACTAAGCAAAAGCAATAATTTGAAGAAATACAGGCCCATTTTGTGTTCCTCAAATTCCTAGTGCACACAAAGCCTTCTAAAATACATCCTGTTCTGAAGAAAAATGGAGAGTTGAATTTTTCTTACTTTGTTGTTAAAGTCTATTGCAGAAGAATGGAAGAACAGAAAATACTGACAGGTGTTCTGGGAACTAGAACACATAGCACAAATATTGACATCCATCAATCTTCTCTGGTTTATTGTGAACTTTCTGTGCTTATATGATAATCATAAAGTTATGATTTGGTGGTGCTCAGGGATGGATTGCTGAGGTAGAAAACAGCTGGTGTTTGAAATGTTCTTCCAGTAGGGGCAGTAGTTATTTTATTCTGCTGTCTTGAAATAACAACTAGGGTTGATAGAATGGAGAACTATGGGATCTTATGGAGTTCAAGGCTGAGGGAAAATTATAGAGGAAAAACGTATGGCATCCAAGTGCTACAAAATAAAGAATTTTTTCAACTTTTCTATAGCTTGTACACAAATAGCTGAGTTCAGTAAAAGACAATGAAATACTCCATGTAATTTACTAAAAGATGGTTACTAAACAAACAACATTATGCATAAGAATTGCTGCCTTTTATGACAAAAAATACAGATGCATCAATTTGTTTACATGCCTTCCTCTTGTGTAAGAACTACCAGGCTCTGACTTTGAAGGACTAAAATTGCAAGTTTTGGAGATAATATTAATTGCCAGCAAATGTGGAAAAGAAAGAATAATTTGGACTGCACTTAGAGATTCTTACATGAATGGTCCTGTTCAGGTGGGAAGAAAAAGGCAGCAAATCCCAGTGAGCAACTCAGTCCAGACATGTCTCCAGTGCTTGCCATCAACCAGAGAAACTACTGAACTCATTCAGGAGAAATGGAAAGGGAAAAACCATTTGAATGTATTTTTATACCTTTACATTCTTTGGCCTCCATTTGAACCATGCCATATGAAAAACTATGTACCAGAAATAGATATTTCTTAAGAAATCTTGAAATAAAAATGTAAGTCCAAAGGCAGACAGCAAATATAATTTAGACACATGAAGGTTCATTTGATGAGTAAATGTAAAATCTAATTCAGAGTAGAGGTGAATAAGAGAGGGCAGTCCTATGCCAGCCCTCACTGCACATACCAAGGGGCAGGGAGTGCTCTTTCACAGACACATGTAAGGGCACAGCCAGTAAAGCCTCTTGCACTATATTTAAAACCAGGGAAAGGCACTACTTTTCTACTTCTCTAAGTAGCCAGCCAAACTTAATAACCTTGGGCATCATTACACTGGGTAGAGCAAGATTTGAAAACAAAAAGGACAGACATTTTCAGGCATAAAATAATTCTCAAGATACCCTCCAAAAAATGAAGATGTGAAATGCAGATGAAGAAATGGAGTCACCAGTGGAAGTTAAGGAAAAAACATCCCTTTTGGGCAAGTAGTTCTTCTGATTAAGGCTTTTCTAGTTTTTACCCTGCCTCAAGTTTTTCTGGAGGGAATATTAGTGACTCTGGTGGGTGTGGGTTATTTGGCTGATTAGATTCAGTATGAAAATTCTTTGAACTAATGGCTTTTATTAAAACTCAAGTGCCACCTACTCAAAAAATTGCACCCTGAGGTTAAGGCTTTGAGCCTTGCCACCTGTCACAGCTATCCTTCTGGTACAACACCCTCATGACACAGTGAGTTTGTGTGTTCTCAAGCACAGATCCAAAGACATTTTAAGCAGCGTGATACTTAGACATATTCTTTCAGTTCAACACCCATTTAATTGCTTTGTTGAACAAAGACAGAGCTGCATGTTTTTGAAAATTATAAATCAAAGACATCGAAAAGTATTTCAAGTATATGACAGAAGTAAATTTCCCTTCAGAGGATAAGCAGATAACTAAATGATTCTCCTATATATTAGTAGTGCTAAAAGTTGCTAAACCAGTTATTAGTTATATAGTTGTATTGGAAGTTATTAGTGCCATGTTTTTATGCTCTGTAATTCACATAACAAAAACATTTAAACAGAGAAGAGTAATAGGAATGAAAGCCTCTAGACAGTAAGAGAAATAAAATTCTCCTTTGCAATTTGCTTTATTAACAACAGGGGAAAGAACATGTTCAGCAGTAAAACCAATCTACAAATTGTGTCTTTCAGCTGACAACTTCATTCACCCTCAAATGTTTATTTTAAGGTCTGTTGAGGGTAAATTTTATTACTCACTGACATTTCAGAAAATTTAAAAGTTAGTGGTAAAATTCTAAAAGTATTTATAATGTGAAAAATATTGAAGCTGAACAGGGTGAAAGGGTAGGATTTGTACTGAGGCTACATGAGCTCAGGAGTGGGAGAGTGTAATCAGTGGTTTCTGAGAAACACAGTTCCTCAGCAAGCTATAGAAATTCACTTTAGGTTGTTTTAAAGTTTCTTTTCTGTAACATGGAAGGCAAAAGTGCAGTGATGTACAAAAATGAGTTCTCCAGAGTTAGGTGGCCATTACTATCACTGTTCTTAGGGTCTGCCAAATCCAACTGGTGATCACCTTCACTTGCTTTCAGGGAAGTTATTAGGATAGGCTAAGAAGCACCCTGGAGAGGAATTCAGTATTTGTTTTACTCTTTTCTGCTGTATTAGTTTGGTTTTTTTCTTAGTTCAGTTCTGCAGTGTTCTCAGATGTGCTCAGATCAAATGTCCATGAAATGTCTCACCATATATCTTTAGCCATGCTTTACAGGATGGATATTGTTTTCAGCAGTAACTACTAATGCTTAAAAATGAAGTAGTAGAAGTGCTACTATAGAAATGCAGATAAAATGTACCCCTACAATTGGCTTGATTTTATATGATGAGATTATATAGACACTTGGTATTAGAGGATAGTGCTGTATATAACAAAAAGGCATTTTGTGCTGTGTGCCTAAGTATTTAAATATTCAGAATGAATGTTAGGTAGCTACTTAAGATGCCCCAATGAATGTAATACTGCTTTTTTGTTATTATTATTTCTGCCTCAAAATATAAAAATATATGTGTAAGACCTTTTGTTAATTGAATAACTTGATTCCAACTTAACTCTGCTTTGCGTGTAATCAGACAAAATAGTCATGCAGAGCTCTTTTCAAAGTGTAGAGCAAAATGAGTGAATTGGTATTTTGCAAATTATTTTATACTTCCATGTGTATTCTGGTATTTTATAACATTTTAAGTGTAAATGGCATATAGTTTAGAAACAGTTCCCTTGTGTTAAACTATAAACCTGAGGTATTTTTTTTCTTACCCAACAGAAAATACATGTCTTCAAGAAGACCCTGCAGGCTTTGATCTATCCAATATCATCAACTACACCTCATAACTTTGAAATTTGGACAGCTACAACTCCCACATACTGTTATGAATGTGAAGGGCTCCTTTGGGGCATAGCCAGACAAGGCATGAGATGCACCGAATGTGGTGTCAAATGCCATGAGAAGTGCCAAGACCTCCTAAATGCTGACTGTTTGCAGAGTGAGTATTTCATGACAGCTGAAGTGTTGTATTGATTCACACCTTTTGATTTGTGTGTATGCTCAGCAATATCTTGAAATGAGGGATCAGATCACACAAAATCAGTGAAGGTATGTTGATCCTCCTCAGCTGAGAATCTAGCCAGAAGCTTTATGGAAAACCTACTGTTAGTTTTGCTTTTGTCTTTGGAATCTGTCAAATGTTGCTGGGCATTTACAAAATAATGCTTGCTAACATCACTGAATTATTTACTTTCCACTGCCTATGGCAATATCCGAAGCAGTTTATTATTTGAAGTAAACTCTCTTTGTTTTACTTAACTCAAACGCAAAAAATGTCAAAGGAAATACTAAAAAAATTTCCTGCTTCTTGCTGTGGTCATATTGATGTGCTATATATTAGACAAAAATATGGAACAGTAAGTAGGATCTTGTCTCTTCAAAATACTAAACCTTGTATGTGTAAGGGAAAAAAAATTTAGTCAATAAGCCATTTGGCACTAGAATTGAGGCAGAACAACTTTTCTTTGCTTTTTTTCTTGCTCAGCTTGGCTCCAGCCTCCATGCATTCTCCTGTGAAAATAAATCAGGTGTAGTTAAATGATTCTTAAATTACAACACAATTATTATATGAGATCCTGATATTCTGATTTTGGAATGGACTTCCATACTGTGGAGTTACTCAACACTGTTCACTGTTGATATGTTCCAAAGCTTCTACACATAGGAAAACTACATAGATATTTCACTCAGTTCTTGCTTCTTTTCACTGTGTTCTCTGTGTGAGCAGCTGTCACAAGGGATGGATGCTTGATGTTTGTACTGCTCAGGAATTAAATTTAATTAATTAAAATTTCCCAGAGCAAGTGACCCCATGGAGAATAAATCAGTGATGAATTTCTAAATCAAACTTCCTAACTGTGTTTAATTGTGATTCTGCACTGTGGTGGAAACTGGGCTGTTGTCCCCTGGCCCTATCCCCAGCCCAAAAAAACCCCATTATAAAAATGGTTCAGAGCACCATGATGGATTTGATGAATTTTTACAAATATATATGGATGATATATCTGAGAGCATGCAAAAAATAAGTAAGATTGGAAGTCATCTGTGGTATGAACAGTTTGAAAACATTGAACAACTGAGTCTTAAAAAAGGAAAACCTCTAGAAGGCAAATTGCAGGTAAAATATTTAACATGCCTAAGGGATCCCACTCTTCTCATTAGTATGCAAATGTTTCTGAGCATCCTGTCATATTTTTTGCAACAGATTAATTGCTCAGTGTTCATAGTACACTACTTTGAACATTTCTTGTTCCTTGTTTTTCATTGAAAAAATTAATTGACCAATTGGTAAAATCTCTATTTCTGAGAAAGCTGATCCTAACAGTAAAGTGAAATGTAGCTGTTTTTATCATAGTCATCCTTTTGCCCATCTCATAATCAGTGGGATGTATTGGCCTTCAAACTTCTGTGATTTATTTTTTTAATATATAATGATTTCTAATGTAGACTGTAGAAATGAATTCACATCTCAAGATCTTTAGGGTCAATATATAAACTTGTTCTAAATTAGATTTGGAAGAAAACCAGTAACACTTTCATTAGCTCTCTCATCTTCAATAAGATATCCCTTTCTCTAACTAGGTGCAATATTAAATTAGAATTGATTTCAATCATGTTGAGTTTGTATCAGTCCCTAGGGTGAAAGGAGCTTGTTAACTTCCTATGCAAGGTAAGTTACTCTATTGTCTTAATTAGTTTGATCAATACTGCATGAAAAAAGTTGTTGATAGACAGCAGTAAAGGTTGTTAGCAATAGGGGATGTAAAACTAGTAGCAATAAATGAGTATAAAGAGAAAGATATTTACTTAAAAGAAGTTGTATTTTAACACGTTTCAGTTTTATCTGTGTTGTCTCAAAAATCAGCAAGGTTTCTAACAGGAATATGCTATTATTGTCATTCAGATTGTGCCCAGGGTTTATCATTCAGTTATGTTGTTGCATTTCTTCTTTTTAAAGAAGAGCAGTAAATAAGAGAAAATGAAAAAAAATTCCCTCCTGCATCTTCTAAGAATGACCTGACGTGTTTTCCAGGCAGCTCAGCAATCATCTCCTTTGTAATAAAATCTCTAGAGAATTTTTCAACTGGTGATTTGTTTCATGGTAGCACATAATTGTATTTCTACTAATTCCTAAATTTTCAGTCTGGATAATCTTTAATCACTAGAATTTTGGTCTTCCATATTCAAAAAGATTAGGTACTCTGAGCAAGATATTTTCAAGGTTTGTCAAGATTTAGTAGCCATGGGAAATTCCTTGAAGAGGCCATCTAATTCAGCCTTTTAGCAGTCTGGGGTCACTGGTATCTGGTATTTCAACCCACACATTTTCCAATCTAATAACATTATACATTCCCACTTTACATCTTTCTCTATATAGATATCAGTTACCCCCCAATGTGCTAAGAAATCTTCAGACACATTGAAAACTGAAGAAAACAAAGCATGTAATATTTGGTTTGTAAGACTTCACTGAAATGTTATGCTGAAAGATGACCCTTTCCAGCTCTATAGAGTTGATAATTCTTCTTTAGCCATTTCAAGCTGAATGTCTCAACAAAAATTTCTTCAAAAGAACATATTGGTGTTTGATGGTATTGTAAAGAATGAACTCTATGCTTCTTCATTGTTGAATCTGAATTCAGTATCTGAATGGTAATTGCATAACAAATTGTTCAAAATTATTTTGTTTTAATTTTACTAACCCTCTGAAGGGAACAATAAAATACTTTAATCCTCCCAGGATTTGAGGACAGCTAGTTGGATGATGTTTTCATGACTTTTTGGAAGAGTGGAGTATTTACTGCTGCTAATGATTATGATGATTCTGACATTCAGTGCCACAAGCCTTTGAGTTGTATTTAACAGCATGAGCCAAAATTCAGCAATGCCTATAGCAAGTGGCAGTGTGTCATTGATTATAAATTTTTTAGTATTTTTCTATCATGTTTTATATGTTAATCTCGTCAAGAATTGAAATAGCCTGTTTAGCACTGCAGGAATTTAAATTTCTGCTTCCTACTATTCTAATCATACTGTCTGATGTTTCTTTTCTCACACTCAACTGCAAATCTGATTTTGGGGATTTTTTCGAGAGTATATCATAGAAACATTGATCAGAAACCTTTTCCTCTGACAGAAAAATGACATTTTAATAAAGTGAACTTGATTTCATTTTTGAAAGGGCCCCTGAGATCAGTTACAATTGTTAGAGAGAGAAATCTCTCCAGAGCACTTCTGAAAAGAACTGTGAATAAGATCTGCAACAACTTGATCTCCTTAAAATCTTTTCTTTAATTTAAAGCAATAAAAGTTGTAGTGGTTTTGATGTCTCCAAAAAATGACCTATTTTCTGCCTGACATGCCACCACAGGCTAACAGTGTCTAGAAATATTCTCACACAGATAATATCCCTTGATCTCTTCTACCATCCTCATATACTGACTGAAATTATCTGTAATGACCATTTTATTGGAGAGGGGAACCTCCCTGTTCTGTACCTGTGATACATTATTTTCTTGGCTAGGCTCTTTTCCAAAAAGTCTCTAGGTTTAACAGGTGTGGTGTCTAATGACTGAGTTTTGAGATCACAGATTTGTGCTTACTGCTCAGTCCACAGGTTGAGATGTTTCCACATTACTGATTGGTACTGATAGTACTGGTTTAATAAATAATTTTATATATAACACATAACACTGATGGAAGCTGGATATTCCCCCCTCATGTTAAATTAAATCAACTGATAATTTTAGATATCACAAAGAATATATAAGAGGTATTATTCAGGTGAAATGAAAATCTCCTTCAGGAACTGCTATAGCAAGAGTTGACTGTGGACCCTAGATGGGAAAAAGAACAAAGTTAATTTTCAATAACAAATGTGACCTTTTTCTCTCATTTCAGGAGCAGCTGAGAAAAGTTCCAAGCATGGTGCAGAAGACAAAACACAGAATATTATTAGTGCTATGAAGGAAAGAATGAAGATTAGAGAGAAAAATAGGCCAGAGGTGTTTGAAGTGATCCAGGAAATGTTTAATATTTCTAAAGAAGATTTTGTACAATATACAAAAGCAGCAAAACAAAGTGTTTTGGATGGAACATCCAAATGGTCAGCAAAAATAACTATCACAGGTAGTTTTCTTCTGTTCTAAGAGCTCTTTCTTTCCTATTCCCCTGGTTCAGGAGCAATATTTTTTTTTATAAGTAGAGCTGGACTATATGTTCAACTGCATACTTGGTGCATCTACAAGCAGTTGAATTTATAGGATGCCAGCTGCCAGAGTTGAGTTTTAAGTTGCCAAAACGACTTTATATTCTACTGCTCTAGGAAGGAAGGCAAGTAAAAAAAATGTGTCTCCTCTACCTCCTACCAGTATCTCCTGTGCTAATGATGAGCTTTTTGCCACCGACTGCAAGAGTTCAAGTTCACCAAAAAAAAGGCTTTGTGAGATTAAAAAAAACACTTGGGCTTGCAATCCCAGATCTCATTGTTTTGAAACTTATTATCCATTCATGTTGCTTGAGTAAGGGTGTGTTCCATTTTAGTGATGCTGATTTTGTGTAATTCTGCTCGCTCCAAACACATTCCACATGGCTTGCAATTGCATTAGCCTGGTTGCTCATGGAGATTTCCAGGTCCTCTGACTTTGACATTTCAGTTTTTGAATTAAAACCTCAGCATAAACTGAGGCTATTTTGAAGGCTGAGAGGTGGTGCATGAAACTCATAAGAATAATTGTGGAATTTTGGGACTGTCACCAAGCACTAGGGGCATATTTAATTCATATGTTTATTTTTAGTTCTACCTCTAAAGGATACTGAAGGCTGTCTTGTATAATACAGGCCAGTATAATACATACAATATAATCCTTGAAGACTTTTGCTAGGCTGTCCTTAATTCTGCTGCATAAATAGGAGAGGGATACTTCCTTGCCTTCTAAAAGTTTCCCCTGTGGATTTAGAGTGAATGGGGAAGACAAAATATGCTGTTTCAATCCTAAGAGTGTTTCCAGAAATTGGATGTGTTAAAGACTAGCAGAATTTTACTTTTTTCACTGAAGTCAGCACATACAACTGAACCCACACCAAGAGCTGATCTGCTAAGCAAGGTGCCATTTTTAGGTAATCATTTTTCTGAGCATGCCAAGGGAGCTTCATTATCCAAAATGATTGACGTTGGAGAATGTTAACTAAATGCTACCACTGAGATGATTTAAATAATACGTGCAAAATAACAAAGGCAACTGCTGCTGAATGGTAAGAGCCAGAGCAAGCGTTTTAGCTGCAGTTCTCTGGCTTTGGTAGCCTGTTCTTTGACAGTTCTGCTTTCTCCTGAGATTTCCACTTTTATGAATTATGATGGAAAATTAAATTCTATGTATTTATACTTGCCACTAAATTCATATCCATTAACTATACACCCACATTAACTGTCAGAAAGGATAGCAAATACATAAACAATTGATGATAATTGAGATGAACTGTTACCCTCTCTGTGATAGCATTGAAATTGTTCTAAAAATTATGGTTCATCTCTTAAGAGAACAAATGACAAATTATAGCTATGCCCTTCACGTTTAGGTCTGTAAGCCACAGGGCATGTTTTTTATATTATTGGAGGCTTTACTTGGGAAATGTTAGTTTGGATCTTTGGAGAAATTTTGGAAATTTTTATTAATTTACTGGGGAACAGGGAACTTTAGGGAACTATCAGACTCAAGACAAGTTATACAAGATTATATTCCTTACTATTTTGATTGAACCAAAGTTTGATAAAAGTATTTGAATTATGTGTGAAAAGTCATTGTTTGGTGCTCAGTGGTGAATCTTTATATTTATTACTCTATTAAACTATATTTTAAAATATGATGCTGTCCAGAAGGGTAGTTAGACAAACCTTGTCAGTCTCCAGAGCTACAGACACTGGGGAAATAATCCAGAAACCTTTCCTTCACGATCCCTCACTTTGAGGCCTTTGTTTCCTGTTGCTGTTGTCACTCTCATTTACTTCTTGGCAATAAAAGCTATGAGGGCTAAAGCACATTTCTCTCCTTTTGTTGCAGTTCTTTGTGCTCAGGGCTTACAGGCTAAGGACAAAACTGGCTCAAGTGACCCATATGTTACTGTGCAAGTTGGCAAAAACAAGCGAAGAACAAAAACTATTTTTGGAAACTTGAATCCAGTATGGGATGAAAAATTCTATTTGTAAGTATAGAAAATGCTGTTGATACTGCTTTTTAAAATCTACATTTAGGTAAGGTAACTCTACCAAGTGAAATATTGGCTTAATTTGAAAATATGTTTTGTCTGTACTATGGATATTCAAAACATTATGAAATTAGTGAGTTCTGAATGGAGGGAGCATCAAAATTTATTGTGACTTTATCTTATAGTGATCATGCAGCTTATAATTAGTCTTTTTTTGGGATTTGTTGGTGGTGTCTAATTATTCTAATTTTTAAAGGAACTTAAGTAACAGTTTTCATACTTCAACCTTACATACCCAGTATTGTCATTAGAAATGCTTTCTTATGTGCAGATACTGACCATGCCAGGGAAATGTGGTTTTATTTGATGCTGTGATTCTCTAAGGTGTAACTGGGGAATTTGGTAGTAACTGGTGTGCTCCAGGCTCAGGGTTGGTGTGTTTGTAATCTCCATACTTTTAGAAAACTGAGTGTTGTCTGAAGGTCAGATGTGGAGTGTATGGTATGATGGCATTGTTTCGTTTATTCTCGTATTTCTTTCCTCCTATAAAGAGGGAAGAAGTTGTCACTGTTCCTATCCACATAAACTATGCAAACAATTTCTGTGAGGGTTCAGGCATTTGAAATAGATCCCTGTTTTCTTCAAGAAGGTGCAGTGTCGTAACATGACGTGTTACCTTCTTATTATCTAGGACTTCCTTGGTTTTTGACAAAAATCTGCTGCCTTATTGAGGAGTAGGTTAATGTTTCAGTAGAGCTTGAAAGGGTTTTGGTGCAAGATTCTGCTCCTATTTGTCTGGAAAAGGTACTAGAGAATCCAGCTGAATTAAACAACGTATGTCGTTATTTTCACAGTTTCAAACACTTCTATTAGAAATCAGTGGGTAATTCAGAGACACTTTTTACAAGCTTCCTCTGTCCAGAAAGTGTTTTCTTTTTGAGTTAATTGTGTTACTCTGGTAACAGTTTAAATGTCATACCTCACTGAAGGGCTTTGAGTGACCAAAAGTAGGAGATGGATTAATTTCTTGCATTTTAATTGTAGGAATTGTGTAATGTCAAAAATAGGATAATCAATTCAGCAAATTTAGTAGGAAGTTTGTTGAATGTAGTTTCTCAAAGATGTGAGCAGGGCTACAATAAAATCCCTGGAAACTTGAAAATGCTCTATTTTTTTTCCCAGCACTAAGTATTGCTATCATCTGCTGCCCTAGGAATAATATTTATACTCCCCGCCCCAAACCTTACTATAGCATGAACCTCATGAGGAACTGCTTTGCACTGAACACATTTTCCAACATTTTTATAGCACATGTGCTTTGCTTTCTGAAATAATCTCCGTGACTTATTTAATGCTTTGCATTTCAACTGAAAGTATATGAGAATTTCTAAATTGTATTAAATAAACTATAAATGTTTAACCAGAAGATTAAATCTAAAGTAAATCAATATAACTATGTAATCGACTCAGGAAGTATTATTTAAATTAGGCTCTATTAGTGATAATTGATATTTAAATTGTGTTTAAAATATTAACCTTCATTATAACTTTTAAATGATAAAACGCATGAATAAGATGTCTCAAAAATCTTACAGTCTTATACTTACTTACTATACCAAAACATGTTTTTAAATCTTCCCATCTGTTCCAAAACAAGGACTTGGAGAAAACATTGGCTCCCCACTGTGCTTTTGCTCTGTCATACCACATGGAGCGAGGGCAGTGTTCTTAGAACCACACGTAACCCAGATATGATGGCATGGTAACAGTGAGAGAATATTCCTAACAAAATGTAGTCTGACCCTCTGCTAAATGACCATGGCACACTGGCGTAGATTTTAACAGGGGACCTCATAAAGCAGAACTAAAATAGAGCTTTTTGGTGCACAAGGTAGAGAAGTAAATAGGCCAGCAGATGTTCATTTAATCAATGTAGTATAGGTGCTAAGGGCTTTGATCCTTTCTCCTGGCATTATTAAAAATGAGATAACAGGGAAGTTTTTTCTGGCTTTTTCAATGAAACATCAGTAATAGGAGAGTTTCTTTCAATGCCAGAGCAAAGCAGAGTCCTGCAGCTATCACCTTCTCTTTCTGGTTGAGTGTGGCATCAATCAGAAAAGGGACTGCATTTTCTTTTTTTTTTTTTTTTTATTACAGGAAGATATATGTTGGTTGTATAGTTTTCAGCTTTGTAGAAACCTTTAGACTGATACACTATAATAAAAGTCTACTCCCATTCTTTTCTTGACTCTTTTTGACAGTTGGTTACTAAAATACAGAAATCTGGGTTTTTTTCTGACAGTGTTGTCTAGGCTAGCACACATCTCCAAATAGCCCTGCTGACTTTGCAGGTACCACATTTCCTCTGACCATTCAGAAATACCTCAGATACAATTGTATAATACAGAGGTCTTTCAAATAACTGGATGATTATTTTACATTATTTATTTTTCCTATTTTGACTGTTAATAAGACAGCATGAAGGCTCTAATAAATATCTTCACTGGGTTTCTATTGCTACCTTCAGTGCATGGTAAGATTTGATCAAGCTGATTTCAGTCATCCAGCTGTAGGTGTTCTTTCTTTAGAGTTACTTTAAAGCATAGCACTCACACATTATTTATTCTGAAATAAATGATTAGTGGATTCATTTAAAGCAATATTTACTGTCAGTGGCCAAGAGGACTTCACCAAAGTCCCTTTCAACTGTTTTTTTATACATTCTTGATCAGCTGAACTGATTTTTAAAATATATGGTCTTCACTGTACCTGAAGATAACATGACTGGTTATCTGCTTAAATGGTGCTCCCGTTTCCAGTGATGTCTTAACAAATTTTTGCCAGAATTGTTGAAATAGCTCAACATTGACTCCTAAGCAAGAGTATGTAACAGAGAATTAAATTACATAAAACCAATTGAGTAATAAAACCTACACATTTGTTTACTGGATTTGTCCATTCTAAAAAATCTTCAGTAATCAGCCAAGTTTCTGAGAGACATTCTGCTAATTAAAATAACTGTATCTCACAGCCTCAACCCAAATCAAGAGAGCAGAACACCTCTAGGAAGGAATTCCAGTGATAAACTGTTTGTTCAGTGATAATGTTTCTCAGTTTCAAAGTACAGCGTGCATGGTCTGAGTCTTTTTTTTCCAACTGCTGTCAATCCAGATTAATTTTATACAACTCTCTTTTTGTCATGACAGAGTAAAATATTGCAAGAAAAAGCATAATTAGTCTCATTCTACTTTATCAGAAAGCATGGCCCGTGACAACACTGCTAAAGAATTGGGACTGTCCAGACTAGAGAAGAGACAAGTAGTGGAGGTAAGGATGTCTTTAAACACATCCTTTCTCCTGCAAAGAGGAAAGGAATAATCTATTTTCCATGCTTACTGTTATAGTAGAACAAGAAGTAATAGCCACAAATTACATTTAGAGAGGTTTAAATCAGACTTCAGAAAGTTTGTCGACAGTGGGGCTAATGAAGTTCTGGAAAAGATATCCTGAGGGACCATGGAACTGTCTGTGAACAAAGAACCTAAGGACAAAGTGGACGTAGCACTGGATCTGGTTCTGCCTTGCAGTAATGGCAGTAATAATAACCATGAGGGGTAATAAAAGCAATAAGTGGTTTCCTGAACTTACTGAAGGTAGCACAGAATCACTTAGTTGTCATTTTAACACTGGTGCAGATCTCTTAGAGGAGATGTATAATCAGACCATACCAGTGCCTCTAATATTAAATTTACATTGGCATACTGCTGTAAGGATACTTTATTATTACAATTTTATTACTCTAGCCATTAGAATAAGCTGGAATTCTATGAGAATTATTTCATGTCTGTGTGGCATTCTGGAAATGCAGAAGTAATGTAGTATCACCAGATTGTTGGTAAATTATTAAAACTTCTATCTTGCATCTCTGAATAGATTGCAGCTTCACTAGTTTTCAGAAGCATCAGTACCTTCATTCTCTGTGTGTTAGAGGACAATTCATTTCACATCTTCCTGTATCACACTTCTGTGAATGCTTTTACTGAGCACATAAAGCAGAGGGGCTAGAAGAGGAACACTGAAACTAGCATATGTTGTCTAGCCTTTAATTCCCTGGGCTGATTTTTCTGGGGTAAACAGAAGTGGGAATTGCAACCAGAACTTCTGGACAAGATGTTAGCAGTGACAAGTTTTAAAGCAGAACGTGCATGTCATTACATAGGGCAGTTTCTGAGTCTGGGCAGGTAAGTGGGATCATTGAGAAACAGCTCTGTAACTTCAGCAGTAAATCTCCCTGCAGCCACACTGCCACAGGGCAGGCCAGGAGGAAATATTTGTTCACCCACTCTTGGGTTTTTAAACACAAATCCATGCTATTTTTGTAGTCTTGCTCGGGAACATTACAAACGTAGCAGAGCTGACTCTGCACTGAAGTTTCAACACAGAGATGAACACGAGTTAACACACTGGTTGTGCCAGGTCTCACCTTGTTTCACTAACCAAAGATTAAAGGAGAAAAGGATGCTGAGGGCAACTGAGGATATCAGGGAATAGTACAGTCACCCTGACCATCTGAATAAATATTTCTTAATCAGATAAGCATATATCAGAGGGATATTCATGTTGTCTCAGGAGAATAAAAATATGATGTTTGTGCTGAAGTACACAATGACTTTTTGATATGCAGCATCTGCCAGAGAATCAAAGCAGGAATAAAATTTCTGTTAAAAACACAGGTATGGTGGTGAGGGTCACATAAATACTGTCCCAGTGACAGATCTCCCTATGTTGCTGTAGAAATCCCCTGTCAATTATTTCTGTTGGGTGCGCAGCTAAATGCAATTCAGGACTTCAGCAATGTTAAACAGTATCTTAGAGCTACATTTCAGGAGAATTAAATAGTTTCTGTCTTTAGCCTAGTTTCTTAAAGCAGCAATGTTTATTTGATCCATCTCTATCTTCCTGTATTTTGTATGTCCTTCCCAATAGCTTTTGAATTTTGTGATCAGTCAGTCAAAGAAATTTCACAGATTGCCAAGTAGTATGTCTGTCATGTTCCATGAAAATATGTGGTCAGAGAGAGGTGAGATCCTGACTGTCCTCAGTATGAGCTCATCCCATAACAGATACCAGGAGTTCACATGAAGGGGTAATTTATGAAAACCCCAACTATGGGAGAAGATTCAAGAGGTGATTGTGGTTGATTGGATGTCAGGAAAGCCAGTCATAAGACAAAAGGAAACTGGACTGTATTAGTTTTGCTAATCACAGAACAATGTACATTTTAATTACCAGAATTATCTGCAAAGTTAAAATCTGGAATATAGACACAAGGATTTCTGTGACACTGAGTAGCACAGTGTGGCAGAGTAAAAGCTGTGCATGCCATTTTTAGTGTCTGATTGGCCTTGACAGTAATAATACCATTTACAGCACTTTATACTTCCAAAGCCCATTACCACCACTAATTAATTCTTAGAATACCCCTGAGGGGTGCTGCTTGGAAGATAAGTTGGAGTATTACTGTTTTAACACTGAAAACAGAGACAGATCACTAAGCAGTGATAGTGCTTGGAATAGAATTTGAGAAAAACCTCTAAATCAAGTGTCAAAGTAAGGCCCTGCTGAAGATGTAAATTTGCTGTTACGCTTCAAAGTCATATTGAAAGATAAACAAAGATATGTAATATATAAAATATTTCTGTAGCATTAGTGAATGGATATTAAAAACATACTTTGTGTGGATGCACGAGTGTGGTATGGATTTAACTGATGCCAGCTCTGTATTAGTCAAACATCAGCAGAAAGGTTTTCACTGACTCAAACCTCTCTAGTCAGTGTTGGAATATTCCAATCAAGTCATCAAAAGCCATCACCAATGAATAGCAAACAGTCCTCATTGTGCCTTGTAGGACTAAGCAGTAATAGAGTTTCTTTTCCATTTCTGTGCAAATAAATGCAAGGTGCAGCTGGGAGTAAAAATTTTTATCCACTGTGTACTCTGCAGATTGCAAGTGAAGCCAGCTCATTCCCTCATACATCTAGTAGTTTCTCAAATCTGCTCAACCCAGGAGGGGTTAGTAAGCCACTTAAATGTACAAGAAATTTTTTAGAACATGGCATGGTCCCTACTCTTTCTCCTTTCTAGGGGATGGAGGTCTTGAAGAGCATCAGTGTATCTTTTTTAAAAAGCAGATGCTTGTTTTCCTGGGTTTTTCTGATTTCCTTTCTTTTCTTGCTGGGATGTTTCTGCATGCTTCTTGGTTTTTAACAAAAGCTTCCTGACACACACTGGAAATATTTAATTTTTTTTCTTGCTTTTTGTATTATTCCATACTACTTTGGTAGTTTACTGTATGTACTACATGGCATTCCTAAACAAATAAACCTGACCTAACTGTATATTTCCTAAGATGTTTGTTAAATAATTGCATTTGTTAAATAATTTGTTAAATAATAGCATCAAATTAAAAATTTTAATGAGCAGATATTGACATTCCTAAATACAATCTCTGTGTATATATAATTGAATCAAGGTATTCTCTTTATATGTAGTAATTTTCACACATATAGTAATTGTAGTTTTGTCCCTGGCAGTCTGGGATGGTCTTTTATTCCTCTGGATGTTGCAGGTTGTTTGTGCTTTGACATTTGGTGCAGTTAAGCAAGGATGGGGAGATGGAGTTTAATGAATTAGACAGAAGTGCAGAGTAATGTAATTTATATATCACTCACATTTTGTATTTTATTTTTGTTTTTCCAGTGAATGTCATAACTCTACAGATAGAATAAAAGTAAGAGTATGGGATGAAGATGATGATATCAAATCTAGAGTAAAACAGCATTTCAAAAAAGAATCAGATGACTTCCTTGGGCAAACGATCATTGAAGTAAGAACACTGAGTGGAGAAATGGATGTATGGTATAATTTAGGTATGATTCTTACTGATTTTTTAAAACAAGTTTAGGTAGGGTCTTACCATCTTTAACTTTGTGACTTCAAAATATGTAGCTTCGGTACCAGTGTATGACTTCTAAAATATCAAACGTTGCAGGTTGATTTGAAAATGAAAGATAGAACTCTCACTGCCTGTCCCCCTGTGCCACTGGCAGGGAAGGGGTAGAGAAAAATCAAGAGTGAAGTGAAGAAGGGATGTGTGAGGGGAAGCTGTGTTTTAAGGTCTGGGTTTATTTTTCATTACTCTAATTTCACTGGTAGCAAATTGATTTTCCCCCAAGTCGTGTCTGGTTTTGGCCATGGCAGTAACTGGTGAGTGATCTGTTCCCCATCCTCCTCTCAACCCATGAGGCTTTCATTAGATTTTCTACCCCTGTCCAGCAGAGGAAGGGAGGTGATAGAGCAGGTTTGGTGGGCACCTACCAGCATCAACCCATCACAGTCAAGTAGAGTAGTCCAGGCTGTTGGTGAAGTCGTCATAACTAAAGGGAAATAATAATAATTAGTACACATATCAGGTAGAAAATCAAAGTAATTTCAATTGATAAGGAGAAAGTAGTAAATAAATGGCTCTGCAGCCTTGTTTGAATATGGGAGATAAGAAAGATTCTTTATTTCATAGTTAGATATTGTATTTTGGGCCTGAACCATGTGAGGTACTAAATAACATTCTCATTTTCAACAGCAGGACTCCCTGGCTTTCAGAAGATTAAACTAGAATGATTTATGAAAGCTTTTCATATGACATACATGTGTTCTTGGTAGTTTCAAATGTATTATTTTTCCACTCTTCAGAAAAGAGAACAGATAAATCAGCTGTCTCTGGTGCCATTAGACTGAAAATCAATGTTGAAATTGAAGGAGAGGAGAAAGTTGCTCCCTATCATGTGCAGTACACCTGTCTACATGAGGTATGTTGGAGAATTTATAATGTACAGTATAGAAATTTCTGTTCAGTTGTTGCATGGATAAGGAAAAAAGGCTACAGAAAATTAGATCGCTGAAACAAATAACTGCTGCTGAACTTCACGACAAGTTTATTTTAGATTTCCCAGTCTGTATTGCTGAGGAGGTATCAGATTCAGAGGCAAGGGTAAATAATAACACAAGACCAACAGATCATTCCTACCAGGAGGTGTTTGAAAAAGAGGTTGAGCCAGATAAACTCTCCCTGTACTCTTTTATGATTTAGCACTTTGATACATGCTTGCTGACATCAGGAATATAAAAATATTTCTATGTATTACCAAAGTATACTGTAAAGAATTTCTTTTGTTTTACAATAATTCACATTTTGGAGAGTGAGAAAAAGGAGAAACACAGATATGATAAAATCTAATTTTCCTTTCAACTAGTTTGCTTTTCTCAACATTGAAAAAAATCATCACTGATAAATAGGTGTGTTTTCTGAAAGATTTTCTTTGTAACTGATTACTCTTCCTTCAAATAGTGATCCATGTAGAAATTCTATTCTGGAAATACAAGTAGTTTCTGAAAGCTGATAGCTAATATGTGGCTGAAAATTCACCACTAGCATGGAGCCACAAAATCCCATTGTTCGCCATTTGTAAAATCAAATATTTAGGGCATTTGTGCTGATAGATTTTGACCTGAAGTTTCAAATGTTGGACCTATGAAGTAAATGACAGTATTCAAATGCTTTAAGATAATCCAAGAGACAGTTATGGGCTAATGAGCAAAACTGAAAGTACTTTGAAGTTTTAGGGGATTTTTTTCAGTCACTGAAAATAGGATATAAAATCTGTTGGATTTTGTGCATACATATGGAGTTGTGGGATTTGTGGATACATACGGAGCTAGGCACTCTGAGCAGCATTTTATGCCTTGGCTGTCAAATCCTAGCTTTGCTCCCAAGGGTACTAAACCTAAGCTTTTTTGCACACCTTGCACAGCTTGAGAGGCACCCGCAGTATTTCTGTTAGCTCCCTGTAACTTAAGGTCTTAAATAATGAATTTGAAATTTATTGGTCACAGATACAATTAAAATTGAAACACTCTGTAGTAAGTATTACAACATCACGATTTCATTCATTGACAAGGGCATATAAAAGAGAAGTTTCTGCACTATTTTATGTTGCAGTTTTTCTGTGCCAGTTAGTGGACAGGACTTTATTTCAAGGAGATACAATGTGCTGAATCACAAGCCTGCTGACTGGTTTGAGCCAGTCTTTGGAAAAATAAACAATTTAAAAATTTACTAACAATTAGCATATTGATGAGGATATATTTTCAGAATGTAGCATATGTAGGATATATTTTCAGAACACTTCTTAAAAGCCAGAATTTCACGTTTGAAATATTTTTGACCTGTAGAATCTCTTCCATTACCTGACGGAAGTGAAGTCTAACGGAGTGGTGAAAATCCCTGAAGTGAAAGGTGATGAGGCATGGAAGGTGTACTTTGATGATGCTGCACAAGAGATTGTGGATGAATTTGCCATGCGTTATGGAATTGAATACATTTATCAAGCTATGACGTAAGTGTTATCATGGCTGGCTCTCTGCTTTGCTGTCAACGGTGTGTTTGAGGGAAGCAACGAGTTCCAGGCCTCTGTGATTTCATTTGCCATTTCTCTTCCATTCCTGACTTAAAATTCTTGTCGTGTTTGTCCGTCTGATTCTCACTGAGGTGCTTCTCATCTGCAGTGGCTTTAAGATGGAAGAATTTTATAAGGTGTTACTGGTATTCCTGCTAATGCGTTCCTTAATCCTTATGATACTGATATATAGAACAGTTCACAAAGGCTTCCACTGTTCCAGATGCAACTGGAACAGAATTTTACAAGCTCTGTACTCTTTTCCAGGACTACAGAACAACAGCAATGGTTATAGTGAGCTTCCATACTACATGTAAATAATTACTGCAAACCATTTTTAACAGTACTAAGACCTGTTACTGCACTGCCCATTCTGAAGTAGCTGTCTGAACACCTTAGAACACAGCACCAGACAGCTCAGACACCTGGAGACGTGAGAGATCTATCATGTTCTCAATTTATCCAGCAAAATGTTTTCTGGTGAAAAGGACTATATTCTGTTGGAGCTGTAGAAAAAAAAAAAATTCCTCATAGAAACCTGATATTGTGGAATTTTTAATCAGAACATCTCTCATTTTTTGCATCTCTTTACCTCCTAAAAAGAAGAGTCTTATAATGTATGAAGGTACATAAAAATCTGAAGTTTCCTTTTTATTGCAGAATATAATGGCACCACCTGCTATTGCAATGAGCTTATCTTTCACTTTATGTATCTGTCTGTGAATTATTATATCATTCATCTGATAGAAGGGTAGGGAAGGGATTTTATACTATAAACATTTTTAATGATCTTCCTTCAAGGAAGTTATACAGCATTGCACAGAATAATTAATGAAACTTGAGATATAAAACTCTGTTTTATATTTAAACTACATGTGGAGGAATTAGTGTGTTGACTTTCATGAGTATTTGTGTTTCTGTATTTAGTTTCTCTGTAACTCTGTGTGATTGTTATATCATTTATTAATTTATCCTCGTATTGTAGCTTTCTGACTTGATTTTAAATGGTATGGCAGTTTTACCAAAATGTTAGTGATAGAGTTGTTCCTGCTGTGTGTATCAAAATTAATTTAAGGTTTGACAGAAATGAATTGTTAAGAGCTATTAATGCCAAAGGAGGGCTGTTATTATTGATTTACATAAGAATTAAAGGGCTGATTTAGCATTAGTTTTGTCTTAACTATTGCCCCAGTAGTTGATTATCTCAATAGAACATGGCTGTATTTTTGACAGACAACCTTAACTCTAAAATTATTTTGAATTTTGTTTTTCTTCATCTCTTGATGTATTTAAGTACTGTGAAATTTTCCAGAAAAAGTTAGAAACTGGTTTTAGAAATTCAGATGTTGCAAAAGTCAGCATTGAAAAATAGCCATATAACTGATGTGAGCATATAAAATCTTTTTTACTTAAAAGTGGTAGAAATTGACAGGTTATATTTTTACATAAAGAAGATGCTTTATTTTTATCTCAGTAAATAACATGAAGTACAGATAGTCATTAAAAGTAAGTAAATTTAGTCTGCACATCTAATGTGGAGCTGGGCAACTTCTCCAACGTGTTTTTCAGGAGTCCTTACTCAAAAATTCTAACAAAACCATTTTAAGTTAATTGACCTGTTTTGCCTTGTTCTCATTTTGTTCTTTCTTTCTTCTATACCTTTTCCCCTAAATTTACTTCATGTTGTTGGCTGCAAGCTAGGTATCTGAAGGTAGATGTAAATGAGAAAGTGAATTCAATATTGATTGTCACAAGAAATAAAAGCTAAGATTTCGTTTCCCTCATACCCAAATCCTTGTGTGTTTTAAAATGTTGCATGTCAATAATGAGCACTGCCTTTTTGAGGAGACAGCCCCAGCCTGTTTAAGTTAGGAATAAAATCAGTGATGAATGTAATTTCAAGTGATACTTGGACAAGAATATATATTTATATATATTGTTTTGCTGATTCATCTGCAGACACGTCTCAGAGCATTCAGACTTTGGGGACAAGAGTAGTGAAGACACTAAGTCTATTTGTCATGAGGAATTTTCTTTTTGACCGTTATCTGCTGGTTTTATTTCTTTTTATGAGATTACCTTTTTCTTCTGGAACAATTTTAGTGGCTGGAAGAAAATGTACAGCTTCTTGATTTGGAAAATAGAATTATCAGATTGCATTTGGTAACAAAGATCTCCTGCTAAAACAAAAGCAATTTTCTACTATACGGCAGAGAGAGAATTTGAATATAATCACTTTGCCCAGAGGAATATTGTGTAAGCATTTTTTTGCTTGAGAATCTAGTTGCAGAGTACTTTTACTGCATGTCTCGTGATAACACTGGAAATTAAAATGTTTGTGTTTGTAAATGCAAAACTGACTAAGCTTTAATACCTCAGGATCCAGACCTCAGAGAACTTCTGCACTTCATCAGGCTACGTGAGTTTTAGGATGCTGCTAATGAAGTGTTCTTTTTGCCTGAATGTAGTTTTTAGTATCTATATTTGTTTTAAAATTAGATATTATATAAAGTTTCAATGCCACTTAACAATAGTCAGCCTTGACCCTTTTAAGTATGGATAGATGGCATATGCTGGAGCAGGAACATATGCTTTTCAGCATTTCTACACAGCATAAACCTGATTAAGCTTCTCTAAAGTACCCCTGTCAAAAGTGATTTGGCATCCTGTTCCACTACAGCAGTAAACAATCCCATTTGTTTATCATTTCTGCTTTATGATGGTGGCTTTGTTGTCTATGATCCCTTAATAACCCTGAAGATTTCCTTCTGTCTTATATTTTTTTCCTTTAGAGCACAGAAATAATATTTCAAAACTTTAGTCCTGATTTTCTAAATACAGTGAATATACTCATAGTGGCATGTGGGAATCAGCCCAGAAGACACCACATGGGTGGTTACCTGTCTGCTCTAGTCATTGTCCCCAGTGTGACCTTTCTCACCAAGCTTAGAAGGAGAAGGAATTCAGGTGTGTTTGCACCTCTTGCTGGAGATAGGAACATCTCCACATTTTTATGAGATAAATGTAGACACTTTTTCCCTAAAGATGCTGCCTTAGAAGGGGTGTTTTATTCTCAAGATACGTATTACAACTGCACAGTTCCTGAGCAAGGAAATCTACTTTAAATTACCAAATGTGGAATTCATGTGCATAGAAAAACAGCCATTGACCCAAACCAAAATACAACAAAAAGACTGGTTTTGCAACAAAAGTTGCAGTAATTGCAGCTCTTTGAAGTCTTGACCGTGTAGGTTACATAATCCACTTTTCTTTCTTATGATTATTTTATTCTTCCACTCCTCATGGAGTCTGTATTAGGAAAAGAAAAGCAAGACAATTAGAGCCATTATAACATGGTTCAGATGAGAATTTTTTGGTTTTTTGCAATGGATAGCAGCCAGGCAGATGCTGTTAGCCACACAACTGGTACATGTGACTCCCAGAAGTACAAGCATGGATGTGTGAGACGATAGGGAGGAAAATAAGTACCCCAGAAAACAGGAAGAAAAAGTAGAAAAACCACACAATGATCCAGCTGGCCTTTATTTTGATGACTGTGGTGATTAATGGCAGTTTATGCTGTAAATTCAATGTCTAGAAGGAATCATACTGGAACTTCATTCACTCTGCAGTGAAGAAAAAGTAACTTTTTTCCTGTCACTCATCTTTCAACATAATTTATTTCTCTTCAGAAGGCAAAAATCCGAGCACGTATTGAAACAGTGTTTGACTAGACGCTGAAATTACACATAATATCAGCAACCTGAATTTACTGTGTAATAGAGTCAAGTGCAATAAAAGCTCTATTAAGATCTTTATTTCTTACTGGCAAGAGTCACCACAGGTAGAGCCTAATGATTCTCAATCAGCAACATAGCTCTCATTCCAGCAGGTTAATGGGCACTAACTATGTCATCTTGTTCTCCTGCTAGTTTTCAATTAATGTGGCAGCATTACAAAAAGCACACAAATCGCCCATTAAACTAATTTTTTATTGATTGCATTTGCTTACTGATGAGTACAGCACATCAATTAGATTTCTTTCTTTGCTAATTCATGCTAGCAGAAATACTGGAAGAAACCCAGGCAGTGTCTGTTGGTCAGGAAATTGCATAGTAAGAAAGTTGGAGAAGCAGGGCTGGTTTCAGACACCACTGTAGCTTAAGCAGTGCAACCTTGCTCTGAAATGTGTGAGACTTAGCAATGGTTGCTGTGACATCATGTGGCCACTAGAAATTGTTAATAACTCATGCTGTTGGCTGCTGTATTCAAAGCCCTGCAAAAACAAGGGTAGGGGTTTACTTTGATGTATTCATTTTAGCAAGCAGAAGGAATCCAGGTATCTTGCAGGTAGCTAATAACCTGAGTTATCAGCACTCAGAGTTATGACACATATCGTGTGCTTAAAGAGTTCTGTGAACATTAGAGATTTTAATTAAATGATGAAGAGAAAAAAAAATCTGTCACAGATGCTTTATCATAATTTTCACTAAGCACATTACAGGTAAACAATGCAGTGATACAATAAGGACATAAATTATACCAGTCGTTTTAAATTTTCCTTGTGAAAAATTGGTACAGTTTGGGTCTGTACCAATTCTTCAGGATAAGAATTCAGTACAGGTCATGGGTAGCTCTTTGTGAAATGGTTAGAGGATCCTGCAGAATACACCTTAAAAAGTTGACCCAAACAATATTTCCATGTTTGTCTGTCATGTTCCCTGAAGGCAACTGAGACAATCTCAGTTATTTCTCTGCTGTTGGCTGCTCCTTTTGCCTGCCTCCTACTTCAGCAGAGCATATGTCACAGGTATTACTCTAAGGCCAGTGGGGTTATTAGTGCCTTTTATCTCCAGATTAATGTTATTCATGCACTAAGGACCTTTAATCCACTAAAATATTTTTGGAAATTGAAGGTCGTCAGTAAAAGTGTTAATTATTTTTTCAAATTTTGAAAACTGGTTCTGATCATCCCTACATAAATTTCCCAAACCTACTCGTAGATAAGGAGATATTTCTATTAGCTTTGAAGGTTATCTTTATTGGTGAGAACCACCTGACATCACTATTGTATTTTATTACAAGGGAAAGTATTATTCTTCTACTTGACAGAAAACATGTGACAAATAATGCAAGATTTTTCTGAGGGGTAGAGAACTGTGGTGTTCTTTTGTTGAATTCACATTTCAGTCTTCAGAGGCACTTCTGGAAAATACTGGCAATGAATTAAAGGTTTGGTAACACTATTCCATGAGCACATAGCTGGGAATGCTGGGTTCTAGTCCTGGCCCCTGTGATTGGTTTCTGTGTAGTGTTGTGCAGTTTCTCTCAGTTATGTAAAATGCAGATATAGCACTGAATGATGCCCCTACAGGAAAATAATCCTGAATGATGCCTTGAAAGATGATATGGGCAGTGACAACAGTTAAGGGTATTTGGTTTAAGTTCAGCAGGAGAGTTGAATTGTACCTTGTGTTAATTTTTTTCTTGGAAGGGCATTAGTGCCCAGGTGGTTCAGGCCCAGCACACTGCTCTGCCTTATGCTCCTGAGGAGGAAGAGGAGAGAGGAGCCAGAGACTCCAGCTAAGAGGAGCATGTGGCCAAATCAGGACCTTCAGTCACGCAGAGACTGACTGGAGTTTCTTGATCCTCTTCTATTTGGCTGTACACCCATTTTTATCACCATCTTTTTCTAATCCCCCTCATTCTCATTCCTGTTTGTGTACATTTAGTCTTTATCCCTCCCAGTCCTGCCTAATTATAAATCTTGAAATTAGGAATTCATGTTTGCAGTGATGATGTTCACTCTCCTCATGTGTCAGATCTTTCATTCATTTGTACCTCTCATTTGATGTGTTATAAGCTCTTGTATGCTACCAGCAGGCATCTGCTGTTTCATTAAAAGGGTGAACAGTGCTACTACATTGCACCTCTGGTTTTGGCTGCTTTGGGTTTAACAGACTGATCACCTAAATTTTACTGGCCTGGATTGAAATGGAAAAGTTTCAGTTATGGCCTAATTCAAATCAAGGTGAACCCAGAAGCTGCTTGAAGCACCTTTCATTAATAATGTAACATAAAATAAAAGCCACACTAAAATGCTGGTTGGAGTCTTTTTGTTGGCAACAATTAAATCTTCTACTATAGATCTCTGTGACTTTCCACGATGATGAGTTAGAATTTGCTTTTTAGGTTTTCTTTAATAATGAATGTTTTGCTTAATAGCAATTAAAATAGTTAAGCCATGTTTTTGTGTTTAGGATTAACAGAGTAAGAACTGAATATGAATTTAATGTGGCCAGTTTGAAAATATCTGTGTGCAACAAGTGGCACAAACATATATCAAACATGTCTGGATTTTCCTCATATGCATCTGTACAATTTTCCAGGAGGTAACCTGAAAGTTATGGGAGTTAGAAAGAAACTATAATGGGAGAAGAAGCAGATTCCCTGCCATCTTTAGTAACTGTTGGTTTGTTTGAATTGCAGCCACTTCTCCTGTCTCTCTTCTAAATACATGTGCCCTGGTGTTCCAGCAGTTATGAGTACATTGTTGGCCAATATAAATGCTTTCTATGCTCATACAACTGCGGCAACTAATGTATCTGCCTCAGATCGCTTTGCTGCTACTAACTTTGGGGTAAGTAGATTTAGTAGATTTTCTTTTTTAATAAAGCTTTAGTCCCTTTTTTTTTCCCTAGTATATTCCATATTAACTTCTATGTTGAATGTTTTCTTTTAATTGCTCATTTTGAAGAGTAAGGGTTGTTGTTAGCTTTTGAAAATTTTACCGAGTCTTTAAATTCAATTGTTATAAAAGCTAGAGAAGATGCTGCTCAGCTCCTTGTGAGACATAGGGGGTTGAAAGCTCTGGCACACATTCACAGTGCTAAAATCTCCAACAAACAGGTTTTTGTTTTATTGCAGTGGGCCTTGCAAACTGCTAACTGCATTAGACTGAGTATTGGATGCAATTCCTTTCTTGGGCTGTGTCATCAGTGAACTGGTGTGAACCTAATGGATGTAGCCATAAAAGCTTCTCTTCTCACAAGGATCCATAGAATGGACTCTCTCTTATTTTTGCTGAAATTTTTGCTTGTGCATTGTCCAAGTCCTGGATTTAGGTATCAGGAATTTTAGCAGGGATAGTAGCATTTCAGGATGTGGTAATACTTATTTTGTTATTGGTAAATTTTCTTCTGTAGGTAAGTATCTCACAGGGTGGACTTCCTAGCCTTTGAACGTGATAATAAATAAAGATACATTCACTCTTTATTCTGATTTCTTCACCTACTCTCACAGGAAATTGAGAGCAGGAAGGCAGAGCAATAATTCAGAGAAATTGCCTTCATAGTTATGGTATTACACATGATAGAGAGAGAGTATAAACACTTGTGCTGAAAAATTAATTTATTCTTTCCTCTTTTTTTTTCACTAGGGCTTTTATTTGTAGGGCTGATATCAAAGGTGTATTTGATGTAATAGTTTTCACAAAATACCATTTATTGACATTAAATAAAATATTAATAATAATTTAAATTCCTAATTTTGGGTTTTATTTGAAGTAGTGTTAGAGGCACTAGTACTCTTCTCCAGCATTAGAATAATAGAGGAATTATGAATTTTAGATTTTCAAGACAAAATTATGAAATTATACATTTGGAGGAGTAAACCAAGAATGACTTAATATGTTTGCTCAAACAAGTGTTCTCTTTCAATGTTCAATCTTTATTAGACCTTTGATTTCGATGCAACTTTTGAAATTCAGGATGGTTTTGCTGGGCTTTTTATCCTTTTTTTCCATTTTTCCAATGCTCAGAACTACTTTTGTCCTCAGACTGGGCAGAGATTAAGTCTTTTCTCTGATGTTAATGCCAGTTTGCCTTTGACGCAATTCCAATCCAATTCATAGTTCAACAGATGGATGGGAAAAGAGTAGTGGGCATCACTAATAGAGATTTGGAGCTCTTTTTTCAAACAATTGACTTATAGGCAAAATATTAGATTATTCTTCTCTCCTGGGTCAAAAGGCATTTGTTAGTGAATAGCTGCACATCATTCATCAGAAAGAGCATCTCAAATTCAAGTCCTCAGGCTACAGCTGGGGATGATTTGGCTGACTGAATATTTCACTACAGATTTATAACATGACAAAAAAGTTCTCTTTTGATTGATCCCTGAAGGGAGCTGTGCCAAATTAGTGGGGTTTGGTGCAGGTTAGAACTCCACTGATGAGAGACAGTGCACAGACTCTATTTTCAAATTACTGATCATCACATTTGAGGCATGGTGCAGATACAGTCAGTGAAGCCTGAGAGCTATTAGCTGCTGCTTCTTCCAGAAATCTGCTGCTTTTGCATAGGCTGAGATTTCAGTTTTGTGCAGTAGACTATGGAATATGTTCTAACATGGTAATTAGAAACTCTCATTAGTATTACTTGAAAATGGCACGACTCAGCTGGAAATCACACAGCAAAATACTTTCAGTGCTCCTTCATCTATCAAGATAACAAGTTAATATTCACATTTGAAAGGAAAAAATATAATTGCATTGTATTAGTACTACTTAACTTATTCCTACAAAAGCCACTGTTTCAGAAATGTAATCTTCAGTCCTACTTTTGCACCAAATTCTGTTGTAAATGAGTATCATTTCTTACTTATTAAAGGAAGGGGGGTGTGCTTTCTTCAAGAGTTTAATCAATTGCAAGACAAATATGACAGGAAAATATTGCATCACAAAATCTTTGTGACCTCACTAAGGTATTACACAGCTGCACAGTGTTTAATGCATTCCAGATATACAATATAGATAGAAAGGGAAAAAAAAAGTGAAAGAAGATGCATTGCCTGGCCTCGAAACACAGGTATTTCAAACCATCACTTGTATATGAAATAACGGAAAACAAATTGATTTTCAAATAAGTTAAAAGTGGAAAGAAGCATTCTAAAACCCCAGCAATTACAGGAACCTGCAAATTCTAGTGCAGCATATTCTTGTTTTCTTTTTACAGAGAGAAAAGTTCATAAAGCTGCTGGATCAATTGCACAATTCTCTGAGGATTGATTTATCTAAATACAGGGTATGTACAATGTATTCTGTCTGGAGCCAACATGCGACCCCAAATCATTTGGAACAAAAATTTGTAGAATTTAAGCTGTTTAACACCAATATTTTTCCAAGCTGACAAAAAGAAAAAACTTAGTAATTTCTTTACTAAAGCTAAGAATGGGTCAAGGGACAAGTACATGTTCAAGAAAGAGTACTGTGCAACAACTTTGATTAAACTGGTCTATAATTGTTGATTAAGTTAATTCATCTGGGAGTTACCTTCTCTGACTCAGGTAGTGCAAAGTGAAGTTTTTTCTGAAAGACTGACAACTTTGCTACAACTTGCATGCTAATATTCTAGTAATGTTGAAAGAGTCTTGTCTCCCTGTTTTTCTGTGTGGTGGAAGGTTTCACTTCTGCCTCATGCAATCTCCTTGCACTGAGGTATGCTCCAAAGCCAGCCTTTCAGGAAGGCCTGCACTGGGTACCTGCCAGTTACCATGTGGTTTCTGAGCTCCCTCTTCTTCTCCAGTCCACTGCATCATGAAACTTTTGGACAATATCTAAACCAGGGCTTCATCACCCGTGGCTCTCCTTTCAGCTTCTAGGAATGGGCAGCCTCCCCATCAAAGATTTCTGTGCTCATCTGGCCTGCTCTCTAAAACTGGAGGAGAAATGGAATGCTTAAAAGAACCCCAAGGCATTAGAGGGAGTGGAAGTTGCATATACTTAGTTTTTAGGAGCATATCCTTCAGGAAGGAGATATGTTCATCCTAAGATCTTTTGATGAATGCTATCCAGATAGTATTGTAGCATAAGACTGATGTTCCATTAGTAGGAAGTTATTTAAATAACACTACTTCACATCAATCTGTTAACCCAGAGATTGTAGCAAAAATTTAATATATTATTTCGACATTAAGCTTACCACTGCATTTATGCCTCCAAGTGATGTATGTGCTATGTAAAACCCATAAATTATTTTCATTAGCAACAGTTTCCAGACTTCTTTACTCCATTCATGTTTTGGGAATATCACAATATTTTAAGTTATTCATATTACAAGTGCAGGAGCATTATCAAAGGTGTGCTTACTCATGTGCAAGGGATATTCATCTTTAGCTACCCCACAGGCAGAATTTGGGTAACGAGAACATCTCTAATCCTTCCAAGCAACACCTTATGTTTTCTTAGAGGGTTTCTGAGTAGCTGTTCAAGGATTTTACCTGTAACTCAAATTTTTCATGATTCTTTCTTTCCCTGCTTCCAGGATAATTTTCCTGCCAGCAATTCTGAAAGACTCCAAGATCTGAAATCAACCGTGGACCTGCTAACCAGCATTACTTTTTTTCGGATGAAGGTATTGTCCTTTACTTGCACAAATAATTTTACCTTTTTAATTAGTTTAAAGTCAAGTCACATAAAGCATACTTAACTGAACTCCTTAGGAGTCATACAGAGTAGTGGTTTTCTACAGTTATAATAAAATCACAAGTCAAACAGCAAAACAGATCTGATAATTATTCACCTTAGTTATAGCCTTATTCTCTCCAAAGTTTGAGATCTAAATGGTCAAGCATGGGAATATTTTTGGAATGGAATGATACACATTGATATTACTGAATGAAAAAAGAGAAACACAAAGCAACCTTTGTCATAATAGCATGTGATTCCATTGCATTAGGCAACTACATAAAGAGAATTAAAATAATCCATTAAGTTAAAGTTTGAATTAATGTATCCTGAAATGGAGTAAAAAGATTAACCCTTTGCTTTAAATAAATAACTGCTATTTGACTGATATTCAAAGGAAAGCACATAATTATATGGTTTAATTACTTGCTAAATAGTAAAAATACTTATAAAATGTAAACCCTAAGATGTGAAGATGTAAACTCTTGGGCAAACATGCCTCTTTCATCATAGAAATATTTTCATTCAAATAAAACTTAGTGATAAAATCTAATTGCATGTGTTTTAATGTGTCTTTGAACTAAATCCACCTTAATGCAACACAATTTTAATTATTTTTTTCATTGCTTTATTTGAACACTTTTCATCCTGTATAACAGAACTACATTCAACACTTGGACTTTTTGTGTTCAACCTAATTCTGACATTCTCCTATTTATGAAATACTTAATTAGGTCCTGGAGTTGCAGAGCCCCCCTCGAGCTAGTACTGTGGTGAAAGACTGTGTAAGAGCCTGCCTGGATTCAACTTATAAATACATTTTTGACAATTGCTATGATCTCTACTCCCAATTAGTGGATCAGGTAAGGTCAAAATGAACTTCTCTTGTGCTATTGCTCATTCATTATTGTTATTTTGCCTTTAGTAAACAGAAAGCCTTCCAGTGCTCCTTCATATCAAAGCACTCAGATTTTCATTTTATTTATGCATGGAGGAGCAACATACCATAAATACACTCATAGACAGCTATGAACTCTAAAATGTTTAACATGAGTTTGAAAATGGACACATTAACTCATAATGTATTTATCAAGTTGGACATGACTGTGAAATTGTCCAGTGGTTTGGGGGAAGATGACATTTGATTGATTACTGTTCATTTAAGGTCTGTAACAGGAAAATAGTTATTTAAAACCTAACATTTCACTTCTGTAACTTTAGAAAAATAAAATTTAATTTACTGAAAATGATGTAAGATTTTCAGCCTTATATTTTTGCACCTATGATGCATACTTGGATCTAAGCTTTAGTAACTGCTTTAAGAAAGCAGAGGATAATTCTGAAACATTTCTTGATATTAGTCTGTCAGGATGAACTTTCAATGCAAAGTGATTATAGCATTTGTTGTGTTCCAAATGTCATGCAATATGTCATTCTATGAATTCTCTTAAAGGAGCATCACTTCTTTATCGTATTACCTCCTGTACATTGTATTTGCTTTCTGGATGGTACACTGAAAAAATGGTAGTTCTGTGACTCTTCCAGCCTTGAACAGGATGAACTAAGTTCTTTGGCAAATGCACTTTTTTGTGTGTGTATGTAATTAATAAGAATACTCATCCTAACGATATATGACTTCAAATGAAATTTATTTGAAAGCATAATTCACTTAAATCCAGAATATGAATTTCCTGTATTAATATGAATTCCTGATATTTGCTGTCTATTCGACGTTTCTGAAATGAGAATTTATTTTCTCATGTTGGATTCCTGTTGTGTGAGAAAACTTTAACTGTAGCTTTGAATGTAAGAATTTCTCACCAGCACCAATAAGCACTCCACACTCAGAGCTGATGTGTGTTTATCCTACAACAGATTATATTGTAAGCAGAGTAGGAGTATAAATTAGTGGAAGGAGCAGCTTCAGGCATTGCATCTATTTACGTCACAAAACGTTCTGTTTTCTCTCTAACGTTTACTCTGCAGCAATCTGATCTTGTCTGGTAAATATAATATGAAGTGCTGCTAGACTGGGTATTACATAAGTCTGCAGTTTATCAGTAGATTCTAGTCCTCAGTAAACAGCTAAAAGTGATGAAGTCTTACCTCTGCAAAGCATTGTGACAACTGCAAAAGCTTGTCTGTATTCAAAAAATTCACAACTTTTTAATGTGACTCCATACAGCCATTTAGCCTGTCTATTTCAAAATATGGTTTTAAAGTGCAGGGATATTACAGCTTTTCTGCTTGGTAGACAATGCAAAACTTGCTTAAGTAAGGGTTCTCTCCAAATTACATTTGAGGCAGAACAGGCAATGTTGTTATTATATTTTTCTCTCACACAACTCTACTTAATGGTGGAGAAATAAGGAGTCCTGAAATAAAAAAATAAAAAGTTGGAAAACTGAGTTAACTGCATTTAACTGTATTTCTGCACCTCTTGAGTTCTCTTTCACAAGATTTCCAGCAGGGGCAGTTTTATGTGGAAACTTTAAGCAGACAATTGTCTGTACAGTTACAATCACCAGGCAGTGCGAGAAACTTCAGTGAAGGCGTGTAAAAAGCAAAATTTAAAATAAATGGATTGCATTCAAAATAATTCATTTCTAACAGCAAATCATATCAACAATCAAACAAAAAATTAAAGCAACATATAGTCTTAATGCCAAACAGTCAAACTTTGATTCACAGAAGGTGGGAGACATTTCTGAGAAATATAACTGGTCTAGCTTTAATTGAGAGATGAGTAAAATTAATTCAAAAGACTACCTGAATTCTACATCAGCTCTTGAGTTGTACAAGGAGATTTTGTTCAGCATGATCCTCTTATGGTTTCCTATCAATATATCCAAAAGTTCATTTGGTTTTAGGAACACTTCAGTATGCAGCTTGTTTGAACCTCTAGCTCTGGAGGCTTTCCAGTGAATCCAGGTGACTGGCTTGTGCTACCACTGTTATAATGAAGCAGTAACCAATATTGTAATTAACATTTCATTAACCTTGTGTCCAAGCCCCTTAGATTAGACCAGATTCCACCCTTAAGCCTTCCTCAGTACCCATTCCCTTACCTCTGCTCTCCTCCCCTCAGAGGGAGGAAGGGAGTTCATCCTAGCATGGTTCTGCAGCACAGGAGGTTCATGTTTTAGCTGCACAGCTGAGCTTTGAGCTGTGAGTACTGAGAACTGAGATCGATGAGCCCCAAAGCAACAAGAAATGGTTCTTATGTAGGTCAGCACCTGCTCTCACTCAGGGGAAGGACTGGCAGCTGTTGTCCTGCTGAGGCCCCTGCATGCTCAGGGTCTATATCTGTGTGTAACTCAGGATAACCACCTTCTGCAGTTGATTTTCACTGCAACCTAAAATTCTCAGAGATGCCTGCCATAGTATTCCTAGAAAATATGCTTCAGGTCAGATCGTGTGGGATTTTTTAAGTTTGGGGTGAAAATAGAGCAATGACTGTTAAAATTGAGGGCACTCACACTGGAGTGTTTGGATGTTTGCCACCATAAATGCAACAAGTAAATCACAAAATATGCTCAGCGGTCTCCAATTTGTCTTTTTATTACTCTCTACCTTTGTGTCAGGCAGACAATCACCGTTAAAAAGCTAATGTCTTGCAGCAAAATATCACCCCTGAGGATACTTCCTGGGGTGAAGCATTGCAAATGCTAACAGTATGCAAAAATGTCATAATACAGTTCCACACCAGAATACAAAGAACAGCTGATGGCAAAAACCAATGACTACCACAGACAGTAAAACAAGATAGCTTGACAGTCTTACTGACATGTATATTACAATCCTCATTATTGGAGGCAAAGCCCTCTGGTGAAAAAGTTCTTTATGCAGCACATGCAGTATTTTCTCTTTTTAATTAACAGTTATCTGAGTGAAGTGCTTAGCTGCCCTATGTTAAAAAAAATATCCTGAAGAAGTAGTTTAGCAAGCACTTTGATAGCTTTCTGACTCAATTTACAGATATGTCATTCTTTCTGTTTTCTTGAGAAAACAAATTTTGAAATCCTGGCTGGTGCTCACAGTGACTGAAGTCCCTTCAATAATTCTTTTTGCATTCTTCTCCACTGAGTGACACCAATGAATTGCAGAGCATACTCTTCACGTTATCTGAAGAGCTCTTGATCAGTACAAATAATTTCATGACTGATAGCACCAATATACTGGAATAAAACACTGGAGTACTTTATATTTGACACCAGCTCATCAGAAGAGGCCTGATATTCTGCCTGATGTTAGGGTAGAATGTAGGGTGTTTACTTGAGTCTGCTCAGCTCTGCACATTTTCACAGCACGGCTTGGTGCAGACAGGAGGTAGCAAAAGACAATTGATTTGTTCAGGAGCCAGGTGTGGTACAGCTGCAGCAGCACAGCACTCTGCCCTTGCCATTTATCTCTCACAGGGGCACAGCACCTTGGCTTGGCTTGATAATGTACTAAAAACATCCCAGCTCTGGGAATTCGAGCTGTAGATGAGCACATGGATGGGTCTATGCTTTGAGAGCTGGCTCAGTTTTGCTTTACTCAGCTGTGTGTCCCTGGTCACTTTTCCATTTGGGATTTGGGTATCCAAGCCTAACAGGTGTTTTCGAAGGTGTACTTTTTCCTCTAATAGTATAAATGACAGAAAAGTTAGATTATTAATTTCTTATACTGCAAGAATCGAAGCATGACTGTGTTAATGTGTTTTCAAATGCATTCAGAAGTATGAAGTGAGAAATAAAGTGCAGTAGCAAAAGCTGTTTATTACAGAGAGTCCTATTTTTCAGGCATGCAAATTTCAGTGTCAAGTAATACTTCTTGTGAGGCCCTTTGTTATACTTCCATATTGCTTTAGATGCCCTGAAAAGGTTCTGACTTCTTCAAATCTGACACGCAGAGGGTCCTTAGAGATCTCTCCTTGTGTTGCAGCATTGTGTTTGATGGGCAGCGTGTTAACCACAGTAATAGAAAAACATTTGGAAAATTACCTCAGAACAGAAGGGTTTTGTGCTGTGGTATTTCCAACCCCATTCTGAGAGTTGTCTGTCAGAGGAAGACCAAATCTTACAGATAAAATTTCTTCTTAGCAGCTTGTCTGAGAACACTGTTTAGAAAGTCAAAGAGCTTGCAGTAAGTGAGGGACACAGTTTGTTCTTCCTCCATATATTCCCTGCAGAAACAGAACACTTGTGGGTGGGTGGGTCAGATCAAAACCACAGTACCACTCTGCAGAGGAGCTGCATGTTACACTGCTCTGAACAGATAGACTGCTTAAACCAGCTCTGTTCACATGCCAGTCCTTGAAGAAACAGGCTGACAATTCTTAATGAGAATTGATCCAAAAGAATTCTCTTCCAATTCAGTTGGTGCTGGAGAATATGTAAAGTTGCCTGGAGAAGGTGTGGGTGCCCCATCCCTGGAAGTGTTCAAGGCCAGTTTGAATGGGACTCTGAAGTCTAGTGGAAGGTGTCCCTGCTCACAGCAAGAGGATGGAAAAAGATGATCTTTGATATCACTTCAAACCCAAACCATTCTGTGATTCTGTGATGATTCTTGGAATAGGATTTCGATTTTAAATAAGTTAATGGTTTAGGAGTTAGTTACTGTGCAACAGCACTGCACAGGGAAATCCCTCACAGGTTTTGAATGCATGTCTGCAAGTGGTTTCTGGCTTTAGGCTCTCTTGAGTAAATTCTGTAAAGGCAAATCTTCATTCTTTTAGATATTAAAAATATCATAAAAATTATATAAATTTCTAAAAATAGGCAGATTTACTATGCAAATGTCTGCGTATGTGTATATTTTATATATAGTGCATATTGTATATTTGCTGCTCATTCTACATTAATTAATATTATATGTAATATAGATAATAAATATGCAATTTAAACTATGGAAGAATTGTTAAAATTAATATTTCATTATCCAAGACTGGTCTATAAAATTGCCCTCTGTAGCCTTGTGCTGATAAGGCTACTGTGTTGGTTTCCATTGAATTTCCACTCTATCATTATTTATATAGAAAATACTGTATTCTGAAACCTAGCCTGGGGCTTGCAGCAGACAGCAATATATAACTTTCTGATATCATAGGATTCAGTTTATCAAAGTCACACAGATACTAATGGATATTGATTGCACAGAACGAAACAAAATAAAAACAATGAAAATTAAACCAGACATTCATGCTACGATCTGGTAAAATCAGTGATGAGAGAAGTTGAAAGCTGTCTGTCTCTCAGACCAGGCTTTACAGATTTCTCTCAGGGTAATATAGATGTAGATTTTAATCTTGCTTCACACTGTGTCAGAGATTGCTTTCTCCACTCTCAGCCACTTTTCTAGAGTACAAAATGTTTGCTTGTCAATAGTTTAGCCTTTTTTTTTTCCCATTAAACTCAAAAAACTCCCTCTACATTTTATTTTTTTTCTTTAAGAGAATGTTGAAACACCAGTAATGATTTTGGAGGCTCTGTGCTGCATGATCCATTGCTTGCATATGAATTCAGGTGACTAGGATATTACACAGTAAGAGAGAAAAACACTATTCAGTGCAAATAATTGATTTTGATTCATATCCTATGAAAAATTGCTGTCACACACCTTCTCTTTCTGATTTTGATGTCTTATATGGCAAAACACAAAAAGTTATCACCTAGTTTGGATGTTGCATTAAAAAAAACCCACAGAGAATCTCCAGCACTTACTGTATTTGTGAATTCAAGTAAATAACATGACTTCTCTTTAAGGTCACTTTTCTTATAAGGTGTTTGCTACCACTCTAGGGTGGTACTAAAGACAAGAAGTACCCAAGTCAATTGGTACTAGAGTATAAAAACCTGTTTTGTTGGTGAGATATCATCTGCTCTTATTGCTCATTTGATCTGCCAGCAGAAGCCCCTTAGAAAATTATTGTTGTGCCTTTGGCCACTTATTGAGCTCTTAAGTGTAGGACATCTTCTGGCATTTCATGGTTCTGTGCATGTGGGCAGAGTTACCATCCACAGTGATCTTACAGGAGGTCAAGGTATTTTAAATAGCCTTTCCTATGTAAAAAAGTTCATGAAAGATAAAGTGATTCTGCTAATTGGAAAGCTTTCACTGATATCAGTATTTGGAAAGGTCTCTTGGTTACTGGAAGAGCAGCCTGTGATTTGAGCTTGTGTAGTGCTGTATCAAACAAAAACAGAAGACAGGAAACTTCAGAAAATCATTTCTTTTAAAATTAAGAACCACTAATAGCATCAGTTCAATTAATCATTTTTTGATCTTGCTATATCAAGAATTTTTGTTCCTCTTGACCTTTTCAGTTGTATTTTTAAGTAGTTCTCATTGTTATCATCCTCTAGGATAATAAGTGGTATTTAGGGTCTCCTATGTCTTCTCACTGTATTTGTGCCAGTGTGGCACTAATAAGGAACATCAGCTATTTAGTTCATGTTTTTACACTGACAGTTTCTTTCTAATGGGCATAATGAGAGTGGGGAAAAAAACCTAGATTGAAATCAAATTTCCATCACTATTTTACCTCATTATAAAAGCACTGCACCAAGCCTGGCAGAGCTGGGGAAACATCTGGGCAATACTGTCAAACACACAGTGTGGTTTTGGGCATTGCCCTGTGCAGGAATCCAAAAGTTGGACTCTGGTCCTTGTGAGCCCCTTCCAACTCAGAGCATTCCATAATTCTGTAAAGCTTCTACAGAGGCATCTGTTGTACATAAAGCAAATAATAGTACTGACTATTACATATAAATAAGGTAAAAAGAGCTTGAATGATTCTGAGCATTTCTAACACACTAGGTAGATTTTAGGATAAAGAATGAAAATAGCAAGTAGGGATAGGCAGAGTATGCACTTTCTTTTCAGGGCATAAGCTACATCTGTAATGTGAGACTGTTTTAAAAATACCTTCACTGGAACTTTTGAAAAGGTCATAGAGATTTCAAAGAGGTTTCTTTTCCAGAAAATTTTTGTAGAAAGGACCTCATTGTGCAACTATTACTTTGTAAATTAGTTACTTTTTGCTGTCTGTGTTAAGGAACAGAATTTTGCATTCTGTGATTCACATTCACAGCCTGAAAAGCTGTCTCAGCTACACGTCACTTGCTGTGAAATACTGTTCTTGGATAAGATGCTGAGCTACATATGAGGTGGCTTTGTCTTCTACAGCTGCCTTTTAGCTGGTTTGATTTAACAAACTTCTGAAGGAAAAAATGGTTTATTAGACATACATCTTTGATATAGAAACAAGGCCTTTTTAGTAAAAATATAATGTGTTCCAGGGAAAGCCCTTGTGAGTGACATTAATGCTCTAATGTTCATTTCTGTTTTGAAAAGATCTCTCATTTGCATGGACAGTTGTTAATTGCTGGTGACAGCAGACCCACTATCCTTTGACCTGCTTCTGAGCTTTATTTCTGTTGCTTTAGACACTGAGGTGATAACCTTGTAGTTCAACTGAGCATGTAGCAGTGTGATCAATGATACTTGTCTAAAATATTCCACAGTGGCCACAAAAACATTTTCAAATAGGTGCTGTTGAAATTCCCTTTCTGCCATTCTAAATGCTATTCATAGATAAAAGTTAATTGAGGTTAAAATAACTTTTAATTAATTCATTGTGACACTAATATAGTGTTAGGCGTATTCAAAAAATACTGGGTCCAATGAAGTGGTCATAGTTGGACTAGGAATGAGAAATACAAGGAATTTATGTTTAAATTTGCAGGATCACAGGCATGTTTATTTTCTGACTTACTAGCTGAGACCCCTTTCAATCTCACACAGCAGTGTAGAGGAGCATGTGTAGATCTAGCATGTGCAGATATGGCTCTGCAGGGCAGAAGTTATCCATGTATGTGTCCAAACAGAATTAAAAATACTTCTTTTCATATTTGGGTCCCTAGAATGAAGTTATTTATTGGACATTGATGAGGAATCTGATCCTTCTGCCAAGCAAAGAAATGCAAAATACTTTTCTCTGGAAATCGTAGGCTAAGAGTTCATAAATAAAACCTGTTGAGACAAAGTCTATCTGTAAATGCACATTTTAGTGAAATTAAAGAATACAAAATTCTCAATAAGATAAAGGGAAATTCAACTGCTTCTTTATTTAGACCACACATCATAAGCATCTGTTAGGCCGAATACTTTCCACTTATAATTCAAAACAAAACATTTAGCACTCCTCAGCATTGATTTTTTTCAGTCTTTATTGTGTTGGGTATAAAAGTTCTGCCTCAACAGGCGATTCTACCTGTGCTGAGTCTCAGCACAGCAAAGAATTTAATAATGTATCTAATTACAGTGTGAGTGTGCACTAAAACCAAGTCTCTATTGATCTCCTTTGCTGACATGACAATCTTTGCAATATGGTTCTTTATATTTGTGCACAGCCAAGTACAGTTTTTCATACATTCTGCTCTGTTTGTTAGCCAGTCTTAGTCCAAAATTTCTAATATTTTCTCCAATAAAAATACATTCACTCTTATTTTAACAGAGTAAGAAACAAGAAGTTCCTAAAGAAGAACAGGGACCAACAACAAAGAATTTGGATTTCTGGGCACAGCTGATTACTCTGATGGTCACCATTATAGATGAAGATAAAACAGCTTATACACCAATCTTGAACCAGTAAGTAATTACTTTCCCCAGAAAAATTAAGAATCACGGATTTATTAAAATAAGGACAAGAAATACAGCTGAATCAGAAGTTGTATTTCAAATAGAGTCTAGGTAGAGATTTTTATACAGAATGTAGCATTGACATAGTTTGATAATAACTTAGTGCTCTGATAATCACAACCTTTTGGTTTAGGAACATTAAAGACGGGTGGTACATGAGTCATCTCAAAACTTTAAGTAGCAAAATATTCACAAGAGGGATAAATGGGTAGAAGGGAAATGTCAGGGACATTTCAGTGTAGGGAGTTTTCAGTGCAATGGTGTTGATGGTATGAGAGTATTGTGGCACACATGGTGTTCAAATCATGCTGAAACTCTTTTAGGTATGAATTTTAGGCATGTAATTGTAAAAACAAATGAACTTCAAAAAAAAGACCCTCTCTGAATTTATTATTGGCTGGCCAGAGTGATTTGAAAATGTATAAAGTGGAGAGCAGTATCCTGGAGATGGAAGCTGACTTCTCAGAATTGATGATTTAGCAGATAAGGGAGGTACAATCAATAACCAAGACAAGTCAAATAACTTCAGGTTGATACATGAGTAGAAAGGAGAGAAACAATCGATAAACACAGAAAAAGAAGGCAGTGCTGGAGTTTGAACATGAAATATACAGAAAGAGTGCAAAGGAACATGTTTCACATATTACAGCTGGAGAAACAGGCCTCTCACTAATTGAAATGTGACGTGATGAGGCCCTCGGGAGATGTTTTAGCTCTTTGGAGCCATTTTACAGAGAGATTGCAGAAAATGTGGGCATAGTCTGGCTGTGATGACTTATGCAAAAGTTAACGTTGAAACCTACGTCTGTGTTATGACTAAACAATTAATAGAGGTTTCTGCAACTTCTTTTAATTGAATGCTCTGAAGGGGAGCAGGAGTATTCTGTATTTTTTCAGCCAGAATAGGGTAGATACTAGAAGGCACTCTGTAAATTGAGATGTGCTTGTCTGTTGATAAAAGGTACCATTCTATTTATGGCCCCACAGTAAAAGTGACAAAGAAACCTCCTGGTGATAACCAGAAGCTGAAAAATATTTCATTGACTTCTGACTCCTTCCTTTACTTGAAATAAATAAAGTATTGTTTCAGTCCTGGATAATAAGTGTTTCTTTGTTCAATCATCTGTTGCACTCACCTTATTGAGGAACAAATTCTTACCCTATAGAGGAAAGACAACACTTTCCCTGTTTACTCCATTTTTATGACATAATGTCAAGTTTCTCCATTAATGAAAGCTCAACCTTTTGTCTAACAGGCTGCATAAATAGTACAGTCATTGTAAAACATCTAATTGAGACAAATACATATATGTGACTCATTTCAGTCTCTTCATTGAAATTAAACAAGTGTAATTGCATGTTAATTATCCTAAAAATTGTTCTAGCTTTTCTTTTATACAACTGTGAGGGAGAAAGTAAAGGCATAAAGAACAGAATTCTTCTAAGGGGATTAGTAGGTTCCCAAAAGTACAGATGAATGATTGTGTAAGATGTGTAAAGAGAATCAGGAGTGGACGGAATTGGGACAGATTAAGGCAGAGAGCTTGTGTCTCTGACTTCTCTCTGGTTTCTGCTGTTGTTTTGTAAGTGAAAGAGTGAACACAGGGAGTAACATGTCTTCTAGAAGTAGGAGACATCAGAAGTAAAAGATGAAGAGGCTGTGGGTGGAAAAAACTTGAAAACTGTTCAGAGCTGCTTTGGATACATTTTTTAAAAAGAGAAGCTTACCCTAACACAAAAGCAGCATGTAAAAACTGTTGAGAAGAGATGAGACAGCTTCTTCCCCCCTGCTTATCCCAGAAAAGAAAATGGGTTAAAGTTGATGAATGGGAAATATAAGTTGAATACACAAGAATGCTGCAAAAATATGATTCCTTATTAGAAATATATGGCCATGCAGTGTCTCAGTGGACTCTTCAGGCCTGCATCCATTTGAATTCTATTTTAGAAATGAGGTAACAGAAGATCCCCAGGAGAGCATTCTGATTAAAGTTTTCACAATTGTATAATATTGCTCAGAATTGTACTCCTCAACCAGTTTTGGAAACCCTATTTTTATATCTGCCTTAGAGGCAAAAATTACGCAGTGATGGAGTAGTTTGAGCTGTATCAGATTATGAATCCAGATGAAACATGACATGATGGCCTCAGCAAGCATTGCAGCCACTGACAGACCATAGCAGGCCACCCAGTGGGAGTGTGGGGGCAACCTGCAATTCTTACTGATGTGAGAAACTTGACAAGTTTGAGGGAGAAACATGGTCTGGTATTTAAGTTGTAAAATCCTCATTCTAGTAGTTAAACAATCTGATTCACAGGCAAATCCAGGGCTTTCTGGCAATTTTAATATGCATTGTGTGTGCTGCGAGACAGGAGAAATTGCTGTCAAATAAAATATCTATTCTAATAAAAGAAACATCAAATCAAGGACAAAATCTTCAACTCAAGTATGATTCTGTATTTTGAAAGCAAGATCTAGACTTCAGGCCTCTGCACTTTTTTTTTTTTTTTTGCACATATACTCAGAACAGTCAAGTTGTCACTGAACTATAAATTTAAGAAACGAGACAGCTCTAGTGAGACTTTCAAATTTGTTCTTTGCTGATCCTTAGATCATTGCAATGTTAGGATCTGTTTTCTCTGTGATCACATTGTGTTCCACACAGTAGGAGAAGACTTAACACATGAAATCTGAAGGAGCAGATTTCCTCATGCTTCAGGAGCTGAGATGTTTAATAACTCTGAAAAGTTGGGGATAGTAACATATATTGTAGAAACAGCATAATTGTAACCTGTCAGTGAGTTACGAAACATAGGTCAGTGGAAAATAAAATTATGGAAGTGAAAAAATCAGAGTACACTGTATCATGAATTGGACTGTCAGCTTACAGAATGTTTCTTTCATGATGGAAAGTCTATCTGATAGGTTTTGTGTCTTGGTCAGTGATATTCCCCATTATCAAATACACTTTATTCTGTGGAAACATAGGAAAATCACTTCTTTCATTGAACTTGTGAACATTATCCTGTGTAACAAAGGTGTTCTCATTCTTTCACTCTACCCACTGTAGCTTCTCATGTAACAATGTAACACTGACAGACCACATTAGTTATATAGACTATATACACTGTCTTGCCCATTATTTTTTATTTAAGGAAAGGAGTGTTAAAAATAAAGTTTTGGATAGATGAGGATAGAGCACAAGATGTAAGAATAAATGAGCTCTTTGCTCACAGTTTAAATAGAATCCCTATTTTCCAGAATCCAATAGAACTTTTGTCTGAAGGGTCAGTGAAGCAGTGCCCATGGCCAGCACTCCACAGATGGTGTGATCTGTCCTCTTGCTGCATGCACAGCACAGAACTGAACGTATTCACCCCCTAGGACTGGTGAGATTTAGCACCTGGGTGAGAATGAAGCCACCAAGTATGGAAAATGAACTACTCTGAGAAAGCACATCTGAGGTTCAGAGACTTTGTTATTCTCAAGATGTAGCAGATTGGAGATTTGGCAGCACAAATTAGGAAAAAGCATTTTTAATTGTCATGATAAAATTTTCTGACTTTAGGGTCGAACTAGACATGCAGTACTGTCTGGGGTGCTTTGGGGGGTTGTGTATGTTTTGCTTATACACTGATTCTTTTCATTTTGTTTTAAGCTGAGTTCAATTTCCTTCCATTGATCTGTGGTTTTATATATAGCCCTTCATTAGAATTAGCCAATAAGAACTGTTTTCACTGAATTTTTCCTTAATTTAAATCAATAGAGAGAAGACATAAGTGGCTGTCTTGTATATGCAATTTAGTATTTTTGGAAATACATGGATATGGTCATGTATGGGCAACATAACTTGTCTGGATAAACTGAGATTTTATATAGTTCCAAGAATGACATAGAAATTGGGAAAATTATGGCCTGTGGGCCAGAAATAACTGTAGCAAGTGCAAGCTAAATGAGTGACAGAGCACTCTGCTGGTTGTCCTTTTGCTTCACTGAGAAATGTGACAATACATGGCTTTTGCAAAGATTAGAAAATGTAATGTGTAGAGATTTGCATGGGAAATTTCTCTGATATTTTGCACCTTAGGGATCAAAATCTGAAGTAGTTTGAAAAAGTCTTCTTACCTAAAAATAAGGTGATAAAATACAAATAATGCAAAATCCCATACTTACATAGATGCCTTAGTATTTGACCTTTGATTATCCCTTCCCTTTAATACGACAGCTGCTTCTGTTACCATTTGTCTTTAGCAGGAGGAATGTGTTGTGTGCTCCTGTTGTGCATTAGCTGTTTCAGCTTCTCACCTTTAGTAAACTGCAAGGATACCTCTGGTAGTTCCCTCATGCCTGTGACTGGCAGCTGTGCAATGCCCACCAGTCTGTTAGAAGTATAAAACATGCCACCAATTTTAGACTTCACCTAACTGAGGCCAGGTGGGATGTGTTGAACTAATTTAAACAACATTGGTAATTGGAGTTTGTGTGTGCATGTCCTTCCACAAGTTAATATGGATAGACACATCTATTTATCACTAATCAAACAAGTGCACTTTTATCAGACCCAGCCTTGCCTTATGGCCAGCCTTATAATATACACAAAAGACACTGTCAATATTAAATCAGCTGTTAAATACTTCCTCAGAGCAACACTGTGTAAGTTCAAGTCTGGTGCTAAAAGAGAACTCAAAGTGGACTGGCGGTAAAGAAATTAAGACAGCTGAAATACATTTCAGCTTTTGAACAGAAATTAATTTTGTATTAACAGAATTAATACCAAGTTCTTTAATTGAGCAGTCATTAGCATAAAGATGGCTCAGTGAACTGAGCCAGCAACTGGTTCTTATTAAAGTGGCAGAGCTAATGAGCTGTTTAAGTACTTTTTCTTTGCAGATATGATCAGGGTCAAATAGGTCTCTAAAATGAATACATTACTTAGGTCATTGTGTTACCACTTTAAAGTTGCACATAATTCTCATTCTTTCTACGTCAACAAGACCTTTATAAATTCTTACATTTTTACAGAAATTATTACAGAATATTTTCTGAATTTGATAAGTGCTTTACTAAAAGGTCAAAATACTTTGGATCCAATTCTCTGCTAGTATAAAGTGTAATAACCTCAACACAAAAGCCACACAGCTCTGTTTGTATCCTCATTAATATATTCCCTTATTTTATGTATTCCTGCATACCTGTGGGTGTATTTGTGTGGCTCTCACTGCACTCCTGTGCTATAAACAACTGCTTTACCCCACTGGGAGATTCTGTGTTCTACTTTCTGCTCTTCATCTGCCTGACCTGCCTGGCTCTGCTTCTGTGTCCTGAGTGGCTCTATTAATGTCAGTTCCACACCTGCATTAAAGACAGCCCTTTTTCTAAGACAAAAAATGTGACATAAAACACAGTGTTGGTCCCCAAAATGCCAGCTTTTGCTAGTTGCTAGCAGTGAAAATGGTAACTCCAAGATTAAGGCCTTTCTTTTGCATTGAATAAGAAGCAGCTAGGAGCTATGAAAAATTTGTGTAAAAATACTTAATTGATAACAGCAGAATGTATCTGAAAAGCACTGTTTCTCAAAGATGACATGAAGCATGAGACCAAAACTAAAATTTTGAACCAAAATCTGCATTTCTCTACTTGTTATATTCTTTATTATTTTATCCATACATCAAGGTGGAAGTCTTCAGTGAATTGGATTCTACAATATAAATATAAACCAATATAGCTTCACAGACAGCTTCACTCTTTTCCAGTGTCACAGGGGAATAAAACCTGTGGCTGCTAAACATCTGAGCCAACTGTTTCATGTTCTTCATAAGCCATCTAATTTATCTAAAGTTGAAGGCTCACGTGCAAGATAGATGACCGTTTCTTGATTTAAAATGTCACGTAAGGGAAGTTTTTATTTGAAGATTTGATGGTTTATATAATTGTTACAAAACATAGAATACAGTAAGTGCATAATAGGGGAATTATTTTGTGGAAATATTTGCCTTTTCGTTGTGCAGCTGTAAGCATCATTCCTAGCAGCAGGTGAACTGATGTAATGTGATTGATTACAGGTTCCCTCAAGAGCTGAACATGGGGAAAATCAGTGCTGAAATCATGTGGACTCTGTTTGCCCAGGACATGAAATATGCTCTAGAAGGTAATTAGAACAAACTATTAATTACACTAGTGAGTTCACCAAGACTGATTTCCACTGCCAGTGATACCTGGCATCAGATTTCTGTGTCTGGTTAAAGCTTTCTGCTGTGCTTTGTTAAGATGCTTTGTAAGTTAGTGGAAAAAAATGGGTTATAAGGGATCAAATCGTTGCACTGTGAATATGTGAAGTTATCTGTGAAAGAAGATAAAATAATTGTGACTTGAAATGTTGTTTCTAAGATCTGATAAAAATCTTCAGTGTCCAAAGAGATACACATGTACACATGCTTTCTAGAGAGCATTGTAGACACTCCGATTTTTCTCACTAGATGAAAATTTTTAACTTGCCCATAAGGAACATTTGCAGAATGAAATTATGGAGAAAGCACACACTTATAATTTAATCTTTTTGTGTTCAAAAGGCAGGATGTATTCATTCTAGTTCCAGCAGAATCAAATGCAGTTTCATTTTATCTCTTAAGATATTGTGGTTAGCCATTGTTAAAATACACGGGGTTTTTCTATATAGCAGATTGTCTCCAACTAATGGCTTCAAGCACAATAAAATATGGTTATTGCAGCAAACCAAGTTAAAATACCTGGCATAACTGGCATTGTCTTTAGTCAAGTCTGCTACTAATTACAGAGCAAGTCTGCAAAGGGTGAGAAAAAACATACGAGGTTAGATTTAAAAAACAACGTGGTTCAACAGGCATAAAGGATTAAAAAACCCAAATATTTGAAGACACATTTCTGTATTATTCTGTCCGGAATTTCTAATGCAGTAATATCAGTGCAGTGGTGCATTGATGACATGGCAGATTTTTATGATGAGAAAGAAAGAGAAAACATGACTGGCTAGCACAGCTCTTGATGGAAGAACTGTTTTGTTCATCTGCTGTTGTGTTACTTTATTTTGTTAATTGTGTTGTTTGAATGTCCTAAGCTCAGCAGAGGAAAAAAAGAGGAGAAAGGAAGGAAGGTAATTAAAGTATGTACAACAACATCAGAAGACATGAGACATCTTAGATGTGGGTAGGAGGAGAGATGTTCAAACTGCTGTTTCAAAGTGCTGTTCTGTAGTCATGTCAGAGTGAATCAGAAGTACAAGTTTGAGGAGGGATGTCAGGCAGGAGATCATGCCCTAAGAGTGATCAGTGAAGGCAAAAGCTTCCAAGAGCTGAGAAACATGAAGAGCAAGTGAAAGCCACTGTTTTAGATTAAAGCATATTGCTGGTTCCACCAGTGAAACAACCTGTCTGGAGAGGCTGCCAGTCAGGAACAACTATCAGAAAATTGCTGTTCTGTAACCCAGTGTTGTGGGTTGCAGAACAGCACAGATTACTGAGAATTTCTAATGGCCTCCAATTGCCATGACTTCATAATCTTGGGTGTGGGGTTACACTCTGCACACAGACATCCCTGAGCACCCAGAGCTTGTAGTGCTTTAGCCATCAAGCTGTAAACATTCTGCACTGCACCAAAATAATTCACAAAACATCACTCACTCTATTTGTTCATTAGAGCACACTGATCACTCAAAATGCAGCTTCAGATCAAGCCATGGTTTGTTTCTTGGTCGTAAAGAACAGAATAAGAAGCTCTTAAGAAAGAGTTGATTATACAATAAATAAAGTGTGGATGTTTGGACTGAATCAGGACTTTAAAATAAATATTAATGTTAATATTATTCCTTATTCTGTACAGAGAGATGTAGAAGGTATTTGACTTTTTATGTTCCAGACCAGTACCTGAATGTGGTCTCATTTCTGTGTTGCTGTGGATACTGACTTTCTGAGGAGAGGAAATGCCATTGTTGGCATTAGGAATTCTAAACTGCTCTCAGAATCATTAGTGAAACACTTCCTGCGTATAAATAGTAATTAAAAGAAATTGAGATCAGTATAAGTTATTATTTTGAAATTAGTATAAATTATTAAAAATATACATGATTTCACCTTCTATAATTTTGTTCTTAAACAGGAACCTCAATAAATCTAGTCACAAAATATAGATCAGTATACTTATCCTCTACCCAGCTTTGCTGGGATTTGAATTATTAAATCTTTCCATAGATATTCTGCAGACTGGGTTTAACTCAGTTGTTGATGGCTATATTATTTTTTTTTCTTTAAATTCTATAAGATTAGAAATGAGCTCTTAAACATGTTCACAGTTGGTCCTCATGGTTTTAATGGAGTTCATTAAAATGCATTGCATTCTGCTATGCCACTCTTGCCTTCCAAGTTATTAACATAGGCTACCATCTGTTCATACCTAGTGTCCAGGGCTGTGATTGCAATCTTTCCCTACTCCAATTTAGTATTAATCTCCTGAAGCAGCATCTTTTGTGTTACAAAGTTGATTCCTTTCTGCATCCAATCAACAAGCAAAAAACTGGTCCAGCATTGTTTGCAAAAGGATTGCTCACGTGATAAAAAAGATTAGATTAGCTCATCCGAGGTCCTGTTTCTGGTTTTACCCACTTTATGTATTCACAAATATATCCAGCCACACCCATCAGCTTAAATTCAGGAAATAAGAAGACAGCAAACACTGGAGCATCCACTTTCCATTCTTTTTCCCTTTTTCCTGAGTGCAGTTCAGAATGGCTCTTTAGGCTCTCTCCTCTCCCTGTGCAGCAGAATCCCTCCTGGATCTGCTCAGGGGGTGTGTGCACTGCAGACCTGCTGCTCTCCAGCAGTGCCCCCTGCCCACCTCCTCCTGTAGAACAGCCCAGCAGCCCTGTGAGGGGCACCAGCCAGCACCACACACCTTCTGCCTTTTCTCCCTTGGTCCTTGCCAGGACACTCCAGCAAGTCAGTCCTGCTGCTGTGACATGGAGAAGTCAGAGGGGACAGCAGCTGCCATGGCAGTGGCCTTTGGCTAGAGAGGAGCAAACCATGTCTCTGTGAGTTCCAAGGCAGTAAATTGGCACTGGGAGAACAGCTCAGTTTTTTGGTGAGGGAGGAAAGGACATCCCAAAGCACAGTTCAGGTCTGCACAGCTGCCAAGATCAGGGCTACACTGTGCCAAGCTGACATGCCTTGGAAACAAAACTGTACTAAAATCTGGTGTTGAGTTCATAATTTCATTCTAGATTTTCTTCCAGTTTAAGTTAATTAAAATGTTTAGCCTTTGCATAGCGTTAAAAGTTTTGGGGAAACTTCTAACAAATTGAGTTCACACCAGTTATATTTCTTTTTTCTGGTCTAGTGGATTATATTCACGTATATATTTTGCATAAAGAAGGTATTACATGTTTCTCTTTGAGAATAGTCTTCATTAGATTTGGTCTCTTTGGGGCATTTTTCTTCTTTGCAGGTTATTCACGAAGCATCAGGGGTTTGCATGATACATTATAGATTGTTGTTTGGCATTTAGTTTACACAAAAATCTGATCTTATAGGATGGTAATATTCTTGTACTGTCTGATCCCCCAATTATTCCATATTTATGATGCAAACAAATGAGAATAGAGAGAATTTCAGCAACAGTGAATATGATTTGTTACTGACTTCATATGGTAGAAAATCTTTTCCTTTACAAGTATGAAGATGCAAAGGTTAAAAGATGATGAGAGAGTAATAAGTTGAAATTAGACATGCATTTGCAAAGTATCTTTTTGTAATTCTTTGTTTTCAGAAGTGTCTTTTTTTACATCTTTCAGATCTCTAACTTTTGAATAGGTCAGATCAAATGTCTGAAACTATCCAATCTGTTAGAAAGAGAACATCCTAATTGCTGTTATTATGATAATCTAATTCTAGTAGTGGCCAGAAGTCAAGACCAGAATCAGACCAGAAATTAGTTGGCTGCTGTGTAAATAGAGCAATAGACAGTCTCCATCCTGCAGAGCTAAGATTCTAAAAGCCTTATAAAAATAGGAAAATGAGATACTCATTCCACCATTTTATACATTTAATGTAGGTTTGCTTTTGAAGTTTGCTGTTGTCTTCCATGCTTAAGAAGATACTATTTTCCTGTTTCTCTGACAGATACTTCTTCCATGACAGAAATTGATAAAGTGATTTGGAAGAGAACAGGCAGGTCCAGGAGTTGATGCTGAGCACTGAGACAGCATAGAAAAAGCCAAAAGGGCTAATGCTGCCCAGAGAAAGGTCACGCCATTTGGTGGCAGATTTCAAACCTATTTTAACTCCAAATTTACAATGTACAAAGTTCCCCTTAAGATGAAATGTAGTCTTGGTTTAGAGGGAGGCTACGCAGATGAGGGAAGGTGAGACTGAGGTTTTGTAAAGAACAAGAAGGCATCATCCACAAGAATGCAGGATGTCAACACTATCAAAGTCTAAACCCTTTTTATTTTAGTTGGTCTCATTTCTCCGTTGGCACTTTCCAACAAATGTATTCCATGCTTATCTTTTCAGACACCTGAGGAATTAAGAGTCCTCTGTGGCAACTCAGAGAGTCTGTAAAGGCAAAGTCCAGGAGATTACAGTTGGAGTTAAACCTTCCTTTGGCAGATAAAATAGAATGTTGCTGTGATTAGAGGAAGAGGAGAGTTAGAAACGTTCTTTATTCACCTCAAAAGACAAGGATGGTAATGGCAGCAGGTACACTCTGTACATCCTGTCAGGCTGAGCTTTGTGAGCATGAGAATCCACCTGTCAAGGGCAAAGCTCAGCTCTCCAGGCTTGCCTAAAAAGCACCACTGCCACGCCAAATGGCACTATTTTGTTGGAGTTAATTAGACCCAGTAATTAAGACAAATGAAGTGGACAAAATTGCTCCCAGTGGCTGAGTTTATACTTCTTCATGACTTCATGTTGTGCTGTAGCAACATGTCATCTTGCTTGTAACTACCTCAGACATCTCTGGTATGGCACAACCTTGCAGTTGGGACTGTTATATCTATAATTTCCTTGTTCTCTAACCCATTTTCTTGGATTTTACTCATTGAACTATCATCAGAACAATATACCACAGTAGGAATCTACAGTAATCTTAGTATGTTCAAGCTTCTCTATGTCTGACTGTAGGTGTATTCATGGTGCCAGATTTACTAGAAAAAATGTAGTGCATCAGTGAATGCCTGACTTCATTGTTCAGTCTTAAACTTGTCACTCAATACCAGCAGTGTATATTTTCATAGATATTTAATAATGATAGCTCTGTCCTTATTTATTCTTTTCCTAACCAATGACTGTTACTCTTGTTCTTAAACACTATTAGCTCTTACTCAGGCAATCATTTATTGTAAAAAAATGGTATATGAACTTTTCCTGAATGTTGCCTAATTGTGACAAAGGCAATTTTTTGTTAGTCAGCTAATACTGGTGCCACCATGCTGGATAGGTTATGAGTGGAAATGGTGCTTTAAGTGAACCCTGCATTGATTAATAATTACAGGTTATTTATAGGTCACATGGCCCTGCCATTTCCACAGAAGAGTAAGTTGAAGGGGGAAGTGTTCTGTGTATCACCTGTAGCAGCAGGGGCAGGCAAGACCTCCTCCAGAATTTGTAGGTATCTCAACCCAGAAGAATATTTTGCAGCTTCTTTCTTCTTGTCCTTGATTACAGTTCTTTACCACTAAACTGATACCACTTTATTCCATCGCATGTTTTTACAAAAGCTAGACTTATATCTTTTGTCTGACCTAATTTTATGGCTGGGGAAGAAAAATAAAAACCTCAAACAAACAAAACCTCTAAGCAAAAATGTGATTTTGTCCCCTCAGACAGTCCCTTGAAAGACCTTAAAGGACCTTATTGCATTGCAGCTCTGCATCTGCTGGTTGGGTAAAACTTCCATACTTTTTTGTTTTCTCAAGGGATTTCTTCCCCTTATCTCTGTGAGAGTGGAGCTGTCTAATTCTCACACAGCAGCAGTGGAATTTATGTGCTGCACCTCTTCCTGCATTCTGTGAGTTAATCACACAATTTATCTCTTTATATTTTGGACTTCATTGAGAAACAGTAGCTAGTAACAGGTTTCTGGAAAAGAAATATCTCTCTTTATCAATTAGAATGCAATATTCGAGGTAAAGAAAATTAAAAATAACAAGTAACCTCTGCTATCTTTAATCTTGCCCATTTTCACTAAGACACTGCTTTAAAGTTTTCCTCACACAGCAGCTGTTCTTCCCCTAGTCTCTGTTTTCCTGAGTTGAAGACTCAGTCTTCTACTTTCAGGACTGTTCCACTTATGGAGATTCACTTGTGTCTTTTTCTCCTATAGAATCTGAGGTCAATTTCCTCTTATGGGCAAGTGCATTAGTTCTAAACCAAACATTTGATACTGCTTCACCCCCAGGAGAATAGGATAAATCTGTTAAAACTGCATGTTTCCACATTATCTTTTAATAAGCCTTAAGTGCAATTTGCTGGGTAAGAATTAGAGAACACCTCTCTGGTTTTACCTTTGCAGGCAGAGCCAGATAGAGCACAGGTAATTATTTAAGTGCTGCCTCACATTTATACATTTATCTTCCTGCCAGATTCTTCCAGGTTTGTACTTCATTCTGCTAATTGCTTGTAAAATGCAAGCATGCCTATTTGATAAGGTTTTATGCTCACTTTGCATACTAGTGATGAGGCAAAGAGCAGAGAATCAAGTCTCCATGGAAAGACACGTTTTTTAAAAAAATTAAGCAATAAGTAAATGGAAGAAACCTATCACAGAAATGACATTGAAAGTTCAAAGCTGAGTATTCAGTAATTAAGTTCCAATGCTATTGAAGTGCTCTGTTAAATTTACTCCGTTTTCCACCCCAGATTCAAACATTTTACTATCAAATCATAAAAAACATGGAATAGTTCAAGGGGACCTGAACACATCCAGTTCCAACCCCCATGCCATGGGCAGGGATGCCACCCACTAGACCAGGTTGCTCAGGGCCCAGTCCAACCTGGCTTGAGCACTTCTGAGGTGGGGCATGTATTCTCTCTTAGTTCTGCAATTTTTATACATATTAGAGTTTCATGAAATATAAATTGGATTCCTATATTAGCATTACTTTTCTTCTTTTATTGCTTTCATTAATTTCATTACTTTTTCTATTATTTCAAATAGATGTTGAAAATGTCAGCGTGAAGTATTTGAAATTTCAATCATATTCTTCAGAACCAGGGCTTTAATTATCACCACAGATGTCATATCAGGATGGACTATTTCTTCTGCTTCATTCATAGCTTCCATTTCCTTACACATTCCAGGGTCAATGAATATACAAAGCAAGAATTCCACTAACAGTAAAAAAGCACAGTTCAGATTATTTCACTCATTGGAAGCAAGTGCTTATTTCCTTTTGTGTTCAATAGTGGCCATGTGTATCCACAGGCAGAATTTTGTCTCCAAATGTTTGTTCTTTGAGTATTATCTATTTATTATCATGGTACATAAATTTCAGTCTGATACAATATTGAAGGGTGAAATTTATACTGAGGTTGATCTTATTCATTCACTTGTATTCCTGGCATTTTTATTTCCTTGGCAGCAAGCAAAACAGAGCAAGTTTAGGCATAATCAAGCTGCACATCTTGCATTGCCCTTTTGATCATAGCTCATCCACTTTTCTGGAACTTCTGTGGAAGTATTTGGCTTTGGAAGTAGTGATTAATTGATGAGACTAATAGGAGTAATAATAATTACAAATAAGCAGTAAAAAAAGCAACTGAGTAATGTTAATAAGATACCAAAGTTAATTTGCCTAAGTAATCTGAAACATTTAGGCAATGTAACACATTGGGTAAGAAATGGCAAATGCAATGTTTAGAGTAGAAAATAGGGTAGTTTGCAGCAGGTTCATACATCCCTCATGATCTTACATGTTGCATCTCTTAAGCAGTATATGACATTGGTATTTGATGCCCTTGAAGTTCTCATGAGACATTTACCTCTCCCAGAGAACCATGTACAGCTCTTCTCCAACACCAAGCAGGTGACCCTGAACTCTGCTGCACCTGCTGTGAAATGTCAGGCAAAGCAGAGAGCACTGAGCAAATGGCTCTTGCTTTGAGAGCTTCTCATTGAATGTAAAGGGCAATGTCACATCAGCTTTTACAGTGCACTGCATTAAGTCAGGGATTGATTAGCCACTTCCACTGCAGGCAAGACACAAAAAGAACAGCAAATCCATTTTCCCTCACTATTCAGAATAAGAGAGTCTGTCTTCCTTCCCTGATCTCTGTAGCAGAGTCACAGAATTGCTAGGGTTGGCAAGAGTCTGGCACCATCCTCGTAGCACTCTCCTTGGAGATATTTATATGCATTAATGAGATCCCCCCCGAGTCTTTTCTCCTCCAGACTAAACAGGCCCAGGTCCCCTCCTAAGAGAGATTCTCCAGACCCCTCATCATCTTTGTGGCCTCCACTGGACCCTCTCCAGTAGCTTCTCTGTCCAGGGAGGAAATATGACTCCATAGTAAGGAAATCTTTGAAGAAGATCTACACTGCCTTTCTTAATTTATGTATGTTGCCTTATAAGTGAACTTGATCTCTTTTTTCTTCAATTTCCCATTTGCACAGCTTCATCACCCCACAGAGATGTTCCAGGTGCAGTCCATTATGTTTGTGAACTGTCCAAAGATATTTTGATGAAAATTCCCAAGTAAATGCAGAGAAAAGGTTGACTGGGTAGAAGTCTGTTGTGAAAGATACAATGTATGTGTTTTTAAAGGAGAATTAGAGGGAGTGTTAGAGAGAAATTTAATCCAAAAAGGAGGTAATGGCAGAAGTTTTTCAAGTTTTTGTTTATTATATTCATCTTGACACAAAGAGCCCTTTCAGAAAGGTCAGTAGTATTTCACATTATAAAAATCAATGTAAATTATACATAATTATCAATTAGTTGTGTGCTACTGTCTATTTCAGTTAATAACCAGTGACTTCCATTGCCTTTAGCAAAGTACAAGAATCCTGGGATGAGATTCTAGTAAAATGTAATGTTTCCTTCTAAATCAGTGATGAACTTTGAGTCGAATTTTTTTATCATTTGTGGCCTGTATGATGTTAACATTCGTAGAATCAGAGGTTTCTGGTTTCTTTCAGTGGCATATTGATTAAATCTAAATTAAAGCAGAATACCACATTAAAAGAGGCTGTGGCATAGCAACCACCCCTGTATTGTGGGGAAATTGCACTGGGCTCAGGTGCATTGAACAGTAACTTCTACTTTTATCCAAAACAAAGGTGCATTATTCAGTGTAACATTTCCACAGTGATTTTGAGGGTGAAATACCAGTTCATACCCCATTCAAATAATTTCTTACTGCAGCTTTCCTTCCTCTAGCTCTACTCAGTTTTGTGTTCCCAATTACCCTCCCCAATTATGACTGCAAGTTTGGAAATAGCAGGTTTTCTGAAACAGCAGTTCTGGAAGAAATAGATGGCAGCTGGTAGTCTCTGGAAAGATTGGTAGGTAATTATTGGAAATGATATGGAATTATGTCACAATGGTTGAAAATAACAGCTGAGTTTTGATGGGAAAATTTGCAGCTATTCCAAACACAAATGCCATATGCTTAGTCTCAATTGTTTCTGTTTAATAAACTGTAGAGCAATAGAAGTATGTCAGTCAAACCAGCTGGTTGTGATGTAATTAATTTGCTACACATAAATATTCTTTGTAGTAGTTACTAATCCCTGAAACATTATCTATAAAGCCTGGAAACTGGACAAGTTTGTGTTTTCTTTGAGAAATATATTTATGTATATGTAGTTAATTTGTTCGTTTTTTGCAGACTAGTTTCCTTGAAGTTCTTGTTCATAAAGATTTGAAATGTGTTTTAAAACCATCTTATTAGAATCCTTCAAGCAGCTTAACTATATGCTTTTTGCAAAAAATATTGGCCTGGAAACTGCTGTAGAAAACAAATTGCTCCGAGTTTCTGTACCCAAATAAGGAAAATCAAAGTTGAACAAAACATCAGTTTGATTATCTGAATATTTAACATGTTCATCTTTTATGAAGGTTGTTAGATTACCCTTTTTTCCTTTTTTAGCAACTAATACATACCAAAAATTACATGGAAACTCAGAGTAATGTTATTACCTCAAGATTCAAAAGAAAAAAAGATTCTGTAGTGAACAAGATTCTGTTCCAGTTTGTTAAATGACATTGGTTTTAGTGTCATATAGATATTTCTGCCTATCAAGTCATCATTATGACTTTTATTTGTTGCTTTAAGAAAATCTTCTCAGCTATCTTCAGCAATTGCTGGGAAAATAAGCAAAAAATTAAACATGATTCCAAAGTACTGTTGTTTGGTCAAGGCCTGTGAGGAAAGTGACTTGGATTATAGTCCTTCCTATTATGTTTCTTTATAAATATTTCTCTAAAAGAACTTCTGCCTGTAATTAAAGTATGTGCCAGATACAGCATCACCAGGTCTGTGCTGATTTCATCCCACACCAAGTTCTTTTGCATATATTAATGTATTCCCTGTAACAGCTGTTAAAAACAATCTCTCTTCATTCTTGGTTATACAAATAACATTTGAGCAGATTTTATTTTTTTTTTTCTTCAGTGCTGTTGCTTACTGGAGGTTTTCTTAAGGGGTTTCCCATCTCTGTGATTTGTACCAGTGAGATGGAACAATTCCATACAGTTTTTGTTGTGGCTGCAGTTCATTGTCTGTTGCTGCAAGCCTGTGGAAGCACATGTGCATTACAGCATCACCCCAAAGGAGATATTCCCCCACCCCAAGTGGCATCAACAATGTAAAAAAGTTCCACTTACTGGAACTGCAATTCCTAAAAGCAGCTAAAGTGCCCCATACACACAACTAAAGTTTACAGATGTTACTGTTTACAAGAGTCTCATCAGTATTTTTTCACTGATCCATGACACAGTGATATACAGCATGGGAACTGAATGTGACCTCTTTATGAAACTCACTAGATGAGTAGATGCTTATAAAAATATGCTGCACTACAAGGAATGTGTCAGAAAAGGAGCAGCACAAAATAAAGAACTTTATCAGCATTAGGTTTGCTATACTGGAGATTTCCTTACCTAGAATCATCATGAGGATGAGGTATTTCTGTCATCAGCTCTCCAGAGAGCACATTTGCACACAACTGGCAGGTTTAGTTCCAGACTGACTCAGTAATATAACAGTTTTGCAAAGCAAGAGTAGACTTTTTTAAAAAAGAGTTCTATTGTGCAGCTACTACATCTGTCTTCCATAAAGCCCAAAATGGGTATGTCTGCATAGGGAAACATGGCACTGGCTTTCCCTCCAGGAAAATAGACTCAGATCTTGAAAATGCATCCAGGTATCCTGTGCTGGCTCACATTTACATTAGCTTATGCAAGTTTTTCAGAAATTAAGGCAGGAATCTATTGGTCCTAATCTAAATTCAGAACACCTACAGTGATGTTGCTGCACTTTGTAACCAAAATCTATGGTTACCATGGATAAACCCATCTATTATCCAGTTAAAATTGTCACTGATGACTCACATGGGCACCTCTTTGCTCCATTCTTTGGTTTATATGATATGAAGAGGTAAAATGCAGGATACTAAATGACCTCATATGTCCTGTGAAGTGTTTGCTGATGGCCTCATTCATTAATGTCAGAAATTCTGGATGCATTTTTCACTTATATGTAACTAGAAATAATATCCTGGGAGGATTTTTAAATATTCTCTACAAGGCATAACAACCTGCAGAAGAAAGTTCAATTATTCATTAATTAATTCTGTGCTCATTTTTAATGTGATATAAATCTTAACCTTAAAAAGAAAATATCAGTGAATGGTATGTGTAAGTTGTACCCTCCTGGACAAGTTTGCCAATTAGTGGCAGTAGCTCATTTCTAAAATTGAACTTAATATTTCCTTGGTTTGTGATACTATAGCAAACATTCTCAAGTTACATTGTATAATCTAACAACCCATTTATGCAAAGCTTGAATGAGAAAAAAAAAGTGCTATTCATTTCAGAAATTCCACTCTTTTGGGATGGAATCTAGGATAGATTTTTAACAATGACTTAAGCAGCAGATGTGCAGTGACTTTCATAGCAATAACATAATTGTACTCGGTGAAAGACTGATCTACCTTGTAGCAATACCTTTTATAGAGCAAATGTTTTGTCATCTAGCTTTCTATAATAGTTTGTGAAAAACCCACCACCTAAAAAAAAATTCCTCAGAACCATAAGAGAAGGCAACATCTTTCTCTCTGTGGTCCTGTTTAATGCTGGTAACAATGATACTGGGCTGGGAAGAGTTTGTAGTACTCTCAAGTAGTATGAAGATGAATAAATGCAGTATTTAGACAGAAACTGATTTAGTGATTTTTCTTGAGTGTGATGGAAAGGCAGTGAAGGTGAAAATGCTGCTGCAATGCTAAAAAGGCAGTAAAAGCCCACAGGGGCACTCCATAAGCTGATTTGCACAAAACTTAGTAACTCACTGCATAATAAAATGCATGTGAAACACTTGTCAGATGGCATGGTGTAGTACTGGAGTGCTGATTTGGCATAATAATAAAATTAAACATTTCCTTCTGATGTACCTGGCTGGATCTGAACACACAGAATGTGTCCTTCACAGTGCATTTTCACTGACAGAGAATCCTGTGCTACATTCAAGTGTATGACAGAGGATGGGATACTCCTGCTGTTATAGAAAATTAGGTTCCCATCCAAATATATGAGATTTGTATAAAGTTACGTTGCAAAGCAAGCAGAAGTAAGGAGCAAAAAGGGAGTTTGAAATTGGTAAGTTCTTAATACATAACATTTCCACAAGAACATCGTTCCTGCTGAGCACCTGTATTAGGTCATTTTTAAGGAACCTGGGAAAAGAAATTACTCTTTTGCTTAAGGAAGAATGTGCAAGTGACATGACACCTCAAACAGATGAGATCTGTGGAGATCTTAGGGAGCTGTGAGCAGCAAACAAGGGAATGATTATATTGCCCAAAACTTGTGGATCCCTGGTTTTGTGTGAGGGAGAAGGAAATGAAAGATTTGAGCATGGATAAAGTGCCTATTAGCTGAGGGAGAGAAGGGTGGAGTTGTCTGCAGTGGCTGGGTGAACAATGCAGAGCATAGTGAACAAGCTAAAACAAGGATCAAAATCCTGGAAGATGGACGTTTGTTCCAAACAAATTAAATCAGACTTCAAAAATGCAGAAAGTGGTTACAGGTGGCTCCATGACTTGTGCCACCTACTTCCCTCTGCATGTTCAGTATGTGGAAAAGAGAAGGTGAAGGACATTTGAAAAATACCAAAAACACTTTATTAAAGGATCTTTTTTACTTATGCCATAAATCAGATTGCTGTAGAGCTGTGGAGTATTCTCTTCCTTTTTCTTAGCTCTGATGAATGCAGGTTCCACATGTAGGACTGGCATTTATAGCTGTTACTTCCTCTGGCTACTACACAGCTATGGTTGTCCTTTCTAGCTTGACACTCAAAAGCTTCTTAACCATTTTCTAACAGCTAAAGAAGGATATAAAGAATGGGAAGTCAGCAAATTTGTGGAGTTTTCTCACTGCAGTGAAGAGAGGGGAGAAGCCTAATTTGTGGTTTGGTCTTTGGTTTGTTTTGTTTTTCCTAAGGGTACTCAGATCCTGAAAATTGAAACAGTGGGTATTACTACCTCCAGAAAAATCAAACCAATTATGCTTTAAAATGCAAGTCCTGTATTATTATGTCACCGGTGCACTGAGGCACAAGAATGTTATTTACTGTTAGAATGCTATTAAGTGCTTTTATTTCCACTCCTTCTATTACAGAACATGAAAAGCAGCGATTATGCAAAAGCACAGATTATATGAATTTGCACTTCAAAGTGAAATGGTTTTATAATGAATATGTGAGAGAACTCTCTGCTTTCAAGGATGCAGTGCCTGAATACTCTCTGTAAGTGCTGTTTTGGGGAGGCTTCTCTGAGCCTGGACTTTGTGCAAAGTTTATTTTGGTCAAATATTTATGCTCAGCTTTGTGCAAGATCTCAAGATGTGTGGCACCAGCAACTACTTTTTGGAGTTCCTTCTCTTTATTTCTTCATTCTATCAAGTGAAATAGTCCAGGTGTTAAATCTACAATTAGCTATTTCATAGGTTTCTTGTTGTAACTCCAGGTCTTCAGACAGGACAAAATGCTTTGGTCAGAAAATGTCTGAGGAAGGTATGAGGTGTGGGAACAGCAGCACTATTAGCTGCAGGTCTCTACATTTGTTTTATAGCTAAATTTGGATAAAGCTGTAATGCTAATGGATGTACTACTGAAATCATTCTTACTGGGTTAACACTCAGCTGCTGGTTTTGTTTTCACCTGTCTCCTTGCAATAAATATATTCAGTCCTGTCCTTGTATATGAGCTGTCCTTAATCTTCTGCAAGGCTGCTGGTTTGCTGAGATGGTTTGAGGCCTGTCATTACGTTTTGGGTTTTTTTAAATAAATGAAAGAAAACTAAAACAAAGTGATTTTTACTAAAAGTTATACACAAGTTCTTTCATATACAAATAAAAAATAAATGTTACCAAAGAGCTAGTATTGATAGAAGATGCATACCTGCCATGCTTCACTGTAGAGAATTGGCTACTGCTAATTTTCCATCACCAGGGTACACCAGTGAGAGTATTGGGAAACTGAAGCCTGAAAAGCCTTTTGGTAGTTGCAGCATTTTGGTGGCAAAAATTTTTCCATGGTTGTTGGAATCTTTAGCAATTAGAAGAGATAGGAAGACAGAAGGTGCCAAACTGCTGGGTAGTATGACATCTCTCCTCTTGGGATCTTTATGAAATCTACCTACTTTACATTGCTTTTCATTTTCAGGTGGTTTGAGCCATTTGTCATTCAGTGGCTGGATGAAAATGAAGATGTCTCAATGGAATTTCTTCATGGAGCACTAGAAAGAGACAAAAAAGATGGGGTGAGCTTTTACTTTTTAAAGAAGAGAATAAATAAAATATTAAGACATATATTGTTATAAAAGCAGAAGTATATTTGGTCCCACAACATCCTTCTTAGACTTCAGGAGCTAACAGCTTTTGGAAGATACCTTGTAGAGAAATTCCTGTTTTAATTCCCTCTAATTCCCTCTGCCTAAATCCCCACAGAATTTATTCTGTGGTATCATTTCATTAACCTGTGATGTGATAATGATGTCATGAACAAGAATTCTGGTTTTATTTTTAAGAGGTTCAAAAGTATCAGAAAACTGAAAAGCCACATTTCTTAGTATTACCAAGGAGACTTTTTTTTTTCTTTATTACTTTTTATGACTCTAGGAGGAATTTCAAGTATAAGAATCAATTAATACAATTTGATCTCTGAACAAATATTAACATTTGAATGTTTCTCTCTAGTTTCAGCAAACATCAGATCATGCCCTCTTCTCTTGTTCTGTGGTGGATGTCTTCACACAGCTCAATCAAAGCTTTGAGATTATTAAGAAATTGGAGTGTCCTAATCCAGAAGCACTATCTCATTTAATGAGAAGATTTGCAAAGGTAAATTAAAGTCAACGTTTCTCAACTAAGACTCAGAGAGAACGACACTGTGTTGCCATGTACTTAAAAGCTGAGTGATTCCAGTGCTTTTTAGAATCAGTGTTTTCTATCTGATTGGGATCCTCAGAAAGACATGCTGTCTGTGGCTTAAGGCTGGGTTTTGTCTACTTTGTCAAAATGGTTTACCAGTTTGAGAAATTCTACCCTCTCTGAGATTTCACATTTATGTATTTTATACATATATGTATGAATCAATTGTTGTCTTGCTGAGAACTGATTGCAGTTCCATTAATGGAGCCATTCACTGGAGTGCAATTAGCTAATTAGGCAGTGCAAGTGGAGGAAAAGTTCAAGGTGTGGCAATAAAGCATTTTTGTTTGAAGTCCTGAGGTGGCAGTTATTCACCTGCTGCTTGATAAACTCAGCTCTGCCAGCTTTCTATTTGGATAGTTACATTTCCTTACAAGCTCTGAATCTCCATTATAGTCCTGCTGGCTTTAGAAAAGTTCACATTTACATTTAATTCTGTTCTTTCATTGCAACAATTCTCCATTTGCAGAGTTCTTATTTACGTGATTATTGTAAGGTAAGTCATATTGCCAGGCTTTGAGCAGTGCTCCTTTTGTCTTATATTTCCATTATATTCCTAGTCTATGTATTGTCACCCTGGAGGATTTTTTGAGCTTGCTACTGTTCCATTAATTATGTAGTACATTGCAAGGAGTAGAGTTCTCTGTGCTTCTCAAAAACAGTGCTGCTAAAATTAAATTATCTCTGCTATTGAAGATTGCTTTACATTAAGAACTACCCACCATCTGCTGTGCAGGGATTTGAAAATGTGCTCACAGGATTGTTTATATTATATCTAAAACATATAACATACTCTGTATGTAAGCACCTGTAAAACCTATCATTTATACAAACCTCTTCTCTTATTATTTTTGGTTTACATTATGAAATTCACCATTTAAAAGAGTCTCCTCCTATTCTAGACTATCAACAAAGTACTTGTTCAGTATGCTGCAATTATTTCGAGTTACTTCAGCTCCTATTGTGATAAAGAAAATGTGGTGAGTAAGAAGCTGTGGCTTTTTTTCTGCCTCAGAAATTACCTTTGAGTGACTTACTGTACTTTTTGAAAATGTAATCACTTCTTTATATGAAAAAATATGAATGGAGGGAGATCAGCATGTTTTCATAGCTGCTTACAGTGATGTGTAAAAGCTGCAATAAGTGAAATTAGTTAAGAATACTAGTTAATCATTTCAGTATCAAAGTTATAAAATAATTACAAGATGACTACAAACATGGAGTGGATAACAGTCTAATTCTGTGGTGAACATGGGGAATGTATCTTCATCTTGTTTCTCAAAGGAAATCTCTGTGTTTAGGGTTTTCACTTTGCATTGCCTTGACTCTCTGTATCTGTGCATGGGAGAGTTTCTAAGATCTCTGTTCCCTGTGCAGAGGTTGCTGCTGCTGCCACTCACTGTGTTTCACCCCACAGAGGGGAAGAAAAAAACTGTGCTGATTTGTTACTCACTGCTTACAAGGGAGTCCCTAATGAAGGACCAGATTGCCATGGACTCAGAAATAAATGAGATATGGACACTAAAGATGTGGTTGAGCAAATGGAAACATTTTCAATACTTTAACAAGACCAAGGAAAACTGGTTTGGGAGCTGGTTTTTCAATATTATTGATATCCAGTCAAAGCTAGTTCTCCCATAGCAGGCAACTTTTAGCACAATGTCTGCTGTATTTAGTAGTGTTTTGTTCATCTGTACCAATCTGCAGGTGGATCAATAACTGCAGCCCCATCCTCAGGCTGTTCACCTTTCATTGCACAGCCCTGAGCCCATCACAGATCTCAGCTGCCCTCGTGTCACATCCCTGTGCATGACATCTGCCAGTGCTCTGTGTACTTAGGGGCAGTGTGATGGTCTAGAGGTCACCAACATACACACAGTCATAGAATTTAGAAAGACATCCATTGCAGCTAAATATCAAATATTCGGAGTTCCTATGAATTTGATATTAATATTAAATAAAGCTCACTGCTTTCTAGGAGAAGTTAGTTCTAATAAAGCATTGAATCATCAAGTCTAACTGTTTGTGTAGCCTTTTGGTCTATCCAATGGGATTTTTTTTTAATTGTTGGAGTGAAAAATTTCTGAAGTCATCCTCGTATCCCTATCTTTATTAAGGCTTTAGATGAAATTAATCTCATTATGAATGAAAGAATGGCTTGAGTTAGAAGGGACTTTAAAGATCATCTCCTTCCACCCCTCTGCTGTGAGCAGAGACACCTTCCACTAGACCAGGTATAAAGTATTGTATCAAATGCCTTTGGGGGACATAACTTTTTTTTAACAGAATTTGCCTCACATATTTTTATTGTAATGAAAGTCCATTTGATTTGGTAATTTCAGCTACAATAAATGTTCATCTGCATTAAAGTTGATAGAAGATATTAAAATGAGTACTTTTTATGATTGAGATTAGAATTTGGCATTCTTTCTCAAGTCAATACTTTTAGTAATCTTATTAAAGACTACAAAATGTGCACAAAAACTGCTCAAATAAAAGCCTATCAAAGATGCTATAAAGATATTTATCTAATGTAAAAACAGCCTCTTATCTTCCACCTTCTGACAGCATTTACAAACAAATGTGGGTTCTGATATTGTACTTGCCACTCACTTTTACATGTTGTTGCATCTGTCTGATTCCTGTAAACTGCTGCACAGATTATTCTGAAGGGTAGGTTATAGTGAAATACAGAGAGAATGTTTCTAAATAATGTTCTTTACTGACAACAATAGCAAAGTTTTCATTGAGTCAAGGTAAGTTTAGGCTCTGAAAGAGCCACCTGAGCTAGCCTCAAAGGAGGCTTTGAAACTGGTTCACTGTGAAGTATTTCTCTCATAGCTTTTGCTTTTGCATTTGCATTTGTTTGGAACAAAAGGAACAGATGTTATATTCAGCTACCTATCACAATTCATAATTCTCATAATTATTGATTTGTGATATTGCAGATAATGTCCAAAATAATTCATTTATTAGAAGTTAGGAGATAGTGCAGGAAAGGGATACAATCTTAGTGATTGTAAATTAATAGAAAAGGTAGATAGGCAAATAGAAGTGAGCTTGTGGATTTTTGAAGAGATGAGCAGAGAGGTGACATTTCAGCTACACAAAGCCAGCTGCATTCTGTAGGATGAGCACCATGCTCCACTGGAAAGGAATAATCTAAGTGATAAGAAGTTAGACCAAATGCCTCTCTTTTTTCTTCAGTGAGAAGGACCCTGACACCAAATTCCTATGAGAGTAATGCATTAATAATTAAAGTTAAATCATGGTCCCATCATGTTTTAGCTCATCATTGGAACATGCTATTAACTAGGAAGGTACAAATGAGTATCAATCACTGTAATCATTGCATCACCACCTTGTTGTCTGAAAAAAAGTCTATATGTTTTATTGAAATGCATTTCTTCAGTGTCTAAATTGATCCAGTCATACACTAAAACACACTGGCCTTGGCCAGCCACAGTTCCTTTAGTAAGTATTATCTGATGGCTTCATCTGCACAACAAACCAGGATATAGTGTCATATAAGTACACAGGATTCTAGTAATAGATTCCTTCTTGCATGATTTTTGTAACTAGCTTCTTAATTTTATTAATGATTTACTTTTTAACCTGATATAAATACAGAAATTGCTGTCTTTCACGTGGTGGCTTTTTTTGCACAGTGGCTTTTTTGCACAGTCTTCTGCCTTTAAGAAATGAGCTTAAACAGCCACATTTCTAGACTAAAATGATTACAGAGTTCTATTGACTAATTTATTCACTGGCTTTTCAAGTAATGCAAAAATGCATCTTTCTAAAATATTATTCTGTTATTAACAGAACTGCCTCTTGATTTATTCAAATACTTAAGCATCAGCCATTATCTGTGTTACAGTGTTGTCAGTTTTCTGCCAAAACTGGTTCTAGGAAGAAATGTGGCAACCCCTTTCCTGCAGCCTCTTGTCACTCCCAAGGCACTTTGATCATTGTTGCCTCTGCTCTCCACAGGATGATGATGATGATGTGCTACTTGCATTAATCCACCAGATGTAGCTGTATTAAGTATGACTAGAAACTACCTGGGATAGCTCAGGACATGCAATTCTGGGATGTGAAACCTGTCCAGATGATTGGGAGATGGAATCCAGCTCCCTGTGGGCAGTCACAGGCTGAGCAGGCAAAAAGAAGGGTTAGTTAAGGAGGAAGGACAGGCAGAAGTGGAAGTTCCCCTAAAAAACACAGCTGTATGAATGAAGATGGTCTTAGAAATCTTCTCCGACCTTAATGATTCTATAATTCTATGAATTATGTGAATTATGCTGAAGAATTGGTTGTGCACAATCTCACATTTGATGCTCTCTCTGCAGGCCTGTATCTTGATGAACAACATTCAGCAATTGAGAGTGCAGCTTGAGAAGATGTTTGAGTCCATGGGAGGGAAGGAGGTGAGTCATATCTGTTTCCTGGTTCATTCCAAGTTCCTTAGAGATCATTAGCACCATGTTTGCAGCCTAGTCAAAGCTTTCACTTCTACTTGCAATGAAAATCAAAATGTTTACAAAAAAAGTCTACAAGATACATTTACTGTCCTGACAATACTGGAATGACATAACTCACAGACACATGCTAATGATCTGTAATGTTCTATCAGCACTGGGTGTTTTGTGTTGCAATCTGTAGTGGCAGCTTTCTTTTAATGTTTGTATTGGACTGTACTTTGCTTTTTATGTATTGGTACGTTTTGTCTGTAATGTGTCATTGTCTTTGTCTAATGCCTTTGACTTGCAATCCACTGAGCAGAAGAAAGAAGGAGAGAGATTCTCTTATGAGGTTTGTGATAGTAAGCATCTTTTATTATTCCTGACCATATTTTCTAAGGCTAAGAACAGTCACATTTTCTACTTATTTCCATTGATGCATTTGTGTAATTCCCTATGATCTAAAATCAAAAAGAGCTATGCTTGGGCATTCAGTTGACACTAAACTGAAAAGTTTTACTAGGCAGATAGTGCAAAGCCTTTCAGAGTTTTAAAAAAAATCTATAAAACATTTTAAGTGCACTTTTCAGTATCTGAGGTCCTGCTTGTATTCAAGATACCATTGCACCAAGAACTGTTACTCAACAGTTCAAAACATCCTCAGCTTTACCCCCTTTTTCATTTCAGAAGATTTAAAAGTGCCTGAAGTCCTGTCCAGCAGTAAAAGGGCATAGACAGTGCTTCAATACTTTCCTGACTGTAGCCTTTTACTCTTCTGAAGTGTGATGAAGATATTAACATATCTTCAAGCCATAGGAAAAAATCCTGTCTACTTGTTGAGAAGCAATGCTTAGAACATGAATATCCTACCCATATCATCAGTAGCTGGCTTTTAAAAAAAAAGTTATGCATACATCATCCTTTTTCTTCTTGAGGCTGTAGCTTGATAGATTCACAAAACTTAGATCTAATGTGGCCACACGACAGAGAAAATGGGAAAACAGAGCATTTCATATTTCCACATCCACAGTGGGACCCTGCAGAGGTGAGACTGGTCCCCTATGCCATGCAGGGAACTGCAGCCTCCAGATGCACCCACAGAGTCACTCCAGGGAGTGCAGGTTGTGCTGAGCCAGGAACAGCAAAAATACTTCCTGCTCCAGGAAATAAACAGGAAATAAACTTCTGCTGCCTTGTCACTGCAAATTTCTTACCAAACTTTGAAAACAGATATTTATCATCAAGTGGCTGTTTTTGTGGTTCCTGTTATACCCTTTTCCCTCTCTGAATATTATAAGTAATCTTGTCCTTCACACTTTTATGTTCTGTGCAAAGTACTTTTGTGTTAGGTCTTGGATCCAATCTTAATTTTGAATGTCATGATTCATGAAAACAGGTAGATGTCCATAAATCGGGATAATGACAAGGGCAGAGGAAAGCTGAGTCACATTTTATGTCTATTTTCATCAAATTATTTTCAACCAGAATATTTGCTTGAATCTCTAAAAAGTCCCCTTTTCCACAAGAAAATACTAGTTTTTCATTTGCTCCTAATGCCTTATATATATATATTTTTTTTTTAATTAGGAACTTTTCATAGCAATTTTCTTTCCAAAGTTCTTATGGCTTCTCATCCTTTTTGATTTCCTTTTGATGTTAATGAGGATGAATTATTAAGGTTGTTATAGTATCAAAGCAGAATTTCCTACAAATATGGTGCAACATGCAACCCACGGAGACAATTTGGATGTATTCTTCTGTAATCCCTTCATTAGATGCCTTAAGTGCATCTCTGATTCACAGTCTTTAAGAGAAGAGATCTTAAAAATACATTCAGACTTTTACAGCAACTTCTTGAAGAAAAGTACAGTCATGTTCAATTTTTTTTCACCCATATCAAAATGCTACTAAAATGTTTGTCCTCCAATTGGAATACTGATTCCCCTCACTGTTCCAAAGGCACAACTGCTAATGGCCAATTTGGCTTTTTGAACTGGTACTTATTAGGAACAAAGCCAGCAATAAAATCTGTAAGCAGTTTCCTTGAAGGGAAAAAACAGTTTAATATTTCACTTGTGGAGAGCATAAAAGTCAGATGATTTTCAGCAAAATAATGAGACCTATTTCAGTTGAAGCAAAACTAATTCTAAGAAAAATTAAATGCTGTTAATCTCCTCAGTGTCACACTGTGAGCAGTATGTCTTTCAAACTGTGCAGTCAAAATAACCACAATCAAGCAGCAGTCCCTCTGTTCAGAGCAGGCTTATTGCACATTGCAGGCAGGGAGCTCTATAAATAGAGAAAAAACTGGTTTCTCAGATCCCCCACCATTAAAATAAAATAGTCTGAACAAGATGAGCCTCTTTATTAACTGTCCTCCTCTGCTGCAGCAAAGCAGGGAGGGTACTTACAAATCATATCAATGAGAACAGTCTGCCATAAAAAGAGTGGTAAAATGCATCCTACCCACTGTTTGTTTAGGTTTTTTTAAATCAAGTCCAAAAACATTAGAACAGATCATCATCATAGAATTTTGGTTGAGCTCCTGTTTGTTTCATCCAAAAGGAATGCATACATTTACACTAAATATTTTTTTTATGTTTGACAAGCTGGAAGCTGATGAAAGAAAAGGAAAAGAAGCCAATGCTTGTGCTGTTTTATACCAGATGATTGAACATGACAGAAATGAGTTACAGTCATTAGGATAAAAAAAAAGGTGTAAAACAAAAGGAGGTTGATTATATATGACAATATTGTATTAACTGTAGATAAATCTTATTCCCACTTTGGTCAATTCAGTTCCACCTTTACATATAAAGCTTAGGAATTCCTGTAGGAATCTATATGTGGCCTTATAGACTTTAATGGGGTGACAGAGGACCAGAATTCAGCAGAACAGTTCTGAGATGTCCATCTTTACATCTTGTACAGAGGCCCAAGTGCTTCTCAGTGCCCTCAGAGCAGTGGCAGCCAAACATGTCACATCTCACTGTCCCAGGGGTGTGTGGGGGGGGAAGGGTGATGTCTGTCAGAGACAGGAGAACCACTGAAGTGATGGAGCTGATAAATACCTGGATCTTTGCTAGACATACAGAAAATATGTAAGACTATTTTCTGAACAGAAGTAACCAGGTGGTCTCATTAGGAAACTATAAGTAATTAGACCTGTGAAATTGCAGCTGAATGGAACTCAGATTAGAGAGGTTCCATTTAACCCATGCAAAAGTAATTTGCATCTCTGTCGTTTCCTGCAGAAACACCACAAAATTTGCAGTTAACAAGATGATGTCCATACTAGCACACATTAAATTACAGCAGGGAATGCCCCCATCTAACACACTGAAAGCAGCCAGATTCATCAGATTTTTAACTCTTTTTCAAGGCTTGTCTGTATAAAAAAATTCACAGTTTCGGACAGGCAGAATTTGGAAACTATGATGTTCAAATATTTCTAATTTTTCAGCTGTTCAGAAAATGTCTTCTCAGTTTTTCTGTAACATTCAGAAAAAGTCAAACTTCCAATTATCTCTTTGATGAGATAATAATCAACATCATCTTACGTAGTGTGCCAACAAATTTATGAATATATTCCCTTGTGGGTAAAAATTAATTCTGCTATTTAAGAACATGGTAATATAACAGAAATATGAGCCTAGAAAAGGCAAGAATATTAAAAACTGATAGAGAAGTATGATTTACACATCATTAATAAAATACGCTTGCTCCTTTAAAAAATCCAATTTTGAAACCTGAGCAACCTACCCTGATGTATTTTAAGGCTAGTCCACACATGCTGGGAGCTGTTAATGGAACCCAGAATACATTTGTCCAAGGGATAAATACATTGTGTCTTCTCTTTTGGTATTTAAATGAGATATGGAACACTAATGACAGTCATAGCTGGGTTTTATTGTTGGTTTGGTGGGGTTTTTTTTCCCAAAATAATCTGCTCAAGTAGAGCCTTTTCCTTTTGTTTTCCTGTAATATGTTCAGGGAAGTTTGTTAAATTTTGTTTCTTCTTCACCAAACTCCGTGAAGCAAATGAGCTTGAAGAGAAAAAAAGAACTCCCCAATACCATAAATACTTCATTTTCATGTCTGTATATCCCCCTATGACATCATCTCAGATGCTGATCAGCATTGCCTTTGGTCTCACTTCCATGCTTCCATCTTAGCCCTGCCATATCAGGAAAATGCAGCAGCTCATGCTGTGGCATATTTGGATGATGCCTGAGGACAATCATTAGCACACAGAAGGCACATGAGAAAATAAATGAAAAGTGCACATTTTAGTTCTGGTGAGAGACACTCCAATCACCATATTTTCCAGTAGCTAAAGAGAAGTGGCAATGAACAATCTTGCTGACGTGTTCTGAGTGATGCCACCAGGAGCCCGCATACCTCTTTGTGTCACACTCCTCCCCTCATGATGAGCATGAGCATGTGTACACACAGGGCTGGAGGTCCTGCCAGATGCCTCCAGCTGTGCACACACAAACCTGTTCATGCTATTGGTGAGCACAAAGCCTCTACAGTGTTGAACAGTTGCATGCACCCTTCTATAATGTGTGTAATGTCCACAATCTGGCTTTAGATTTAATCCAATTTTGGCTGGACTAAGTTCAGTTCCAGGTGAATTTAGCTGGTGTTTTCTGGTTATCATAACAACCTCTGATAGAAAGTAACTACATTGACCTCTCTAGGCCCAGTAACAAGGTGATTCTCTAGTTTGTGCATGATCTGCTAAGAAATTTTGAATCTTCTGCTTGCCTGGTATTTTGTGTTCTCCTTGACATGTGCCATGTTCAGCGTGAATGCTTGTGTGTTCAGTGTTTGTTAAATGTTTATATTCTAGTGGTCTTAAATTTGGGGTTTGTATGTATCCCTCCAAAGGAGGCAGTGTAATTCCCTAGTGAAATGCATTTCCTGGAAAAACCTTTGCCTTTGATAGTAAAGTCTTAATTTTTTTACTAATTTAGACATTGCAGTAAAATTAGCTTTTTAATTCCTGCTCTTCATATGAAGGAAAGCAATCACTTTAAGGGTATGAACTGTCAAAGTGTATCTGCCAGGGGCACTGCTAAGGTATACAGAAGCAACAGAAGTTCTCTCAATGCAAAGTAATTCAAAACTAAATCAGTAAGTAGTCACAGTAAGTACTTACAGTAATAAGTAAAATAGGAGCTTCTCAGATTAGAACAGTGCTACACAACACTGAGTATCTTCTAAAGGATGTGTGGTAATTCCCCTTTGTCACCCACTTCAGGTTCTTGTTAAAACCTGTAGTGAAAATCTTGGATTTTCCATGATTTTAACCCACACATAATCTCTAAGGAGATAAAGGATTGTCTAAGATTAAAACACAGTAAATCATTGGATCTATTTCAGTTTGCTTTGCTGTAGAACTCCTGTGTAGTCTCATGTAAATTATCCAGTGTGTGACAACTTCCCCTTGTCTCAGAAAAGAGCTGACCTGCTGCACCACAGTGCTCTGAAGCACCAGAGGAAAAATAAGCACCAAACACTACTCATGCAGTTGAAAGATAGAAAAACACAAATAGAAACAGCCTTAATTATGTATTCTAAATGTGCAGTGTCCTTTGAAATTGTCAGAAGATCTGTACCTGACCTTGCTGCAGAACAGAGTCCACAATTAAGGGTTTTCATTGAAAATCATTCCTTAGCACTGTGATGTAGGCAGCTGAAAGACCTGGAACATCAGCTATTAATTCACATTCAGCTGTTGATCCTGATGATCATCTGTCTTATCCCAGAATGGACTGTAACTAGTTTTCCTGAGTGCTAAAGATCAGGGAGATAAAAAAATTATTCTTTTTTATTTGAAAAAGAATCCTTAGCAAATAAACAAGTTTGCTGATCAATATCAATAGGGTACCTTTTTGATTCAACATCTATGCATGGATCCTCATCCCTGTAAATGTAAAAACATATTTCTCCCCTGCATTAACTTTCTCCTGTGTTTAGAAAACCTTTATCAGAGCATCAGAACGTGTTACTCTGTGCTTGAATTTTGTTTGCCCTAATGGCTTTTAGAAACAGCAGTACTGAAATTTGGTAGAGTTCCTTCCCACACACTCTGTCAGTAGAATTGGCATGGATAGTCTTCAAGCCATCTTTTTCAGTGCTGGCTGTTCTAATTTTACACTGCATTATGGAAACATATGAAATATGGAAACAATTTCCATGCAAATCACAAAACAAAAGACCGCCCATAGTGAAATGTAATAAAATAATAAAAATATTAAGGCATCTGCATTACTTTTAACAACACATGAGCACTGACTTTTCCTGCATCCTTTTCTTGATGTGCCTTATTGAATACCACTGGCCTGATAATGGTAGTTCTCTCCTTGTGACTGCCAACACAATCCCACACAAAGTTATTCTTCAATGGCACAGTTTTGATTTCTAACAATATAAATATTCCCTACTATAGTCAAAGATTTTTCCATTTTTTTTTAATGGTAGCTGTATTTTAAAGCCTACTAAAGCACTTCTGTGTCGCAGCAGGTGTTTCCACATTTGGTTTTCCATAGTGCAGTATATCTTTGAATACAATTCCTAACTCATTGATTGTAATGGAAACCCCAGAAACTTAGTGTATAAATAAAATCTTATTTATCTCTTTGCAGTTGGATCCTGAAGCTAGTGTTCTTCTAAAAGAACTTCAGGTGAAACTTAGCAATGTATTGGATGAACTCAGTGTAACATATGCTGCAAGGTAACAAACCCATTTCACTGCAAACCTTAGAGAAATATTCCTGCTCAAAAACTCTCCCTCGTTGATGAAGTCTGGGTGGTTATTTGGATGTCCTGAGGCATGGCTTGCTCCTGCCCTGATGGAGTGGTGTGCATTTGTGTGTGTATGTGTTTAGACTGAAACAAATAACAGTAAAGACAACTGAACATCATCTGTGGGCATGGACATGTTACAGAGGTGAGGCTGATGGCTTTTGTTCTGCTTTTTGGAAAGCAAAGTCACTGGTTTTTACTTGCTTGATGTACTATGTTAAACTTTCCTCTCTGACCATGTTTATGTTACTTCCTGAGACTGACAGCTTTTTCCAAGTGGCCTGCCTCAACCAGGGATACCTGCCTGTCTTTAGCCTGCTCCAAGTGGTCACTGTGAATGGTTTTCTTGGGTCATTTGCTTGCCTGTGGCTCTTCAAAAATTGTCTACTGAGCCTTACTCTCAAAACCTTTCATTAATCAGAGTGCACACTGCAGTCCTGAATGAGTATGGTGCTGTGCCAGCAGTGCTTGTGGTATAAGAAGTAGCAAGTTACTTTTGCTTCAAATCAGAAAGAAATCTAAGAAAGAGGGATTAGTGCTGTAGTGGTGCTCATTAAGCAAAGTCTGTAGTTGCTGATTTAATCCATCCCTGGGCAGTCTGGGTGGACAGTCTGCTTTTTCTCTGAGTCTGCTTAGTTTGCTGTATTGTCTTGCTGTACTTTTGCTCCCAGGCTCTGCTTCTCGGATCATTGACAGTGCATGAATATTATTTTTTTCCAGGGCTTCTTTCTGAATGAGCCAACTAGGTTTCTGCAAAAGCAAACCCAGAATAGCTCAGTGTAGGATATGCTTCACATAGCTAGAACATTCCTCATGGGTTGGTTTACTGCTTGGGTCTGTGAGGTTAACAGTGTTGGAAAGATGTCTAATGTCAAGAAAGGCAATGCATTATTTTGGCTTTTGTTGGAGGGACTGGTCCCAAGAATTTCCATGAGCAGTTTCATGAGCTGCCTCGTGTTGATTTTATCTAGGGCTTGAGAGTGTATAGGTAAGTGTACTTCCAAGTGCATTTGGAAAAGTTTCTGTTTTTTCCAGTGATTTCACATGGAAATTTGCATTCTCTTTTTACAATTAGCCATGTCACTGGACCAGCTGATTGTTTCTTTTCCCTCACAGTAAATTCTCTTCCACTTTCCTCATTTATCTTTTCACCTTAACAGGCCCTGTATATTTTTGGCCTCTGTTTTGCATTTCTCTTCATAAACTAATCCTAAACCATTTTGATCCACCACAAATCAACCCAAAAACCAAGTTACTGTGTGTGCAGAGACTCTTCCTGCCTCTGAAGTGGTGACTGATTAAGTGCTCTTCTGCTCTGTGTCAATATGTTGTCCAAAGATTATCACATCAATAGCACTTTAAGACTGTCAGACACTCGGCCAGATCAGTTAGGAACCAGAACACTTTTCAGAGCAGATACAAACTTGAGGAGGAAGGATGAGTTCACAGTCACCTTGAAGTGAAAAAGATTCCTCCCAGGAGGAAGAGTCTGAGTGCTTCTAAGCAAGGGGATTTTTTGCAAAAGGTTATTTTAAACAGTCCAAGTGTTTTAACTCTGTGTAGCTGCCAAGAAGCAACAAACCTTCTGATGGCACTGACTGTGTGAAATCTGGAAAAAGTCAAATTGAGCCAAACAGGACAAAATCAGTAGGAGTTTTTTGTTTTACTTCAAGAATATCAAGGCTTGGCCCCTGTTAACCATCAAGAGAAAAATTATTTATCATCACCTGGTTGTATTGTCCTTTCCCACCAAAATTAAAATCTTGATAAGTTGTTCCTAGCTGCTAGTCACTCATATCTAACCCATAGATTCTGATACATCTGTTGCTTTCAGAAAATAAATATTTGGCACACCTACAAGGGTATGAAAATTGTGGCAGAATGGAATCAAGGCACTGAAAAGATCAAAACAAAGCATGAATTACTCATATGAGCTATGATTTTCAGTAGAAATTATTTTCAGACTGTAACACCACTGTATCTTCAATTTTGAACATTGCATCATTGCAGAAAATATTTAAGTCTTGTTGAAGAACCTGATGCAAAATCATCATTATTTTCTCTCACAGAATTCTTTCATTCTCCTTTTTTTTTTTTTTCCCCCATCCTATAGTTTCCAATTTGTCATTGAAGATTGTGTAAGGCAAATGAGCAATGAACTGAATCAAATGAGAGGCAATGGGAGTGCAGCAGCCAATAAGAACAGTGCAGCCATTGATGCTGAGATTGTGCTTCGGCCTCTCATGGATTCCCTGGACAAAACGTGAGTGTGGCACACTGGGAACTGCAGTCAGGCACTCTGGGTTTTATTCTGAAGCACTCTTGATACCTGGAAGCACTTTATAGTATTTTTAATGTTTCTAGTATTCACTGTGTGCAGAATGCCATGCCTAACCTGTTTGCTTACAATGAGCAATTTTTACATAAGCTGCAGAGTTGTCTTGCCATGTCTTGTCATGTTTTGAGTCATTGAAAATGAGCTGGTGCACAGTCTCTCCTCCACGGGCTGTGTTATGAAGATTGTGCTGAACAAAAGAACAAAAGTAATTCCCCTACTGAAATTGTCTGACATTTGTTCTAGGCTTGTACCCAGTGTTCCACTGCTTATTGATATGCACTTCTTTGTCACTAAAAACCAGCAGCAGCTTGATATTTTTTTTTTTTCACGTGGTAAAATGCTAAGTTTTGAGAGGATCCTGCATACTCATTCTGGCCTCTGTAAGTAAGCATAACTTCTGCTATCATCATTCAGCAGTGACGAGTTCTGAAAGGCCATGTGCAGCACAGGCACATCTGGAAGCACATTGATGTCCTTGGTGACTGGTGCCTGTCAAACACCAGTGGCCTTTTGGTGGAAGTGGCTGTGAGGACAGGCAGCCTGGCACTGATCCTGTACTCAAGGTCTCCAGTCACAAGTTACAAACCCTTATGCAGGTTTTCCCCAGCCAGAAATTTTCAAAGTGAAGATGGAAAAGGTCCAAAATTTTAATTTTACTGTAAGTAATAGATAGCAAGATTGCTCAGACATGTCAGGATATAGAAATAAATGCTACCAAACAGTAGCTATGAATTTGTATCAGCTGTCAGCAACCAGTTCTACATTCCAGTAGAAATACAAAACAAGAGAGACAGTTGCTCTTTATTTTTAAGACATAAACAAATTATATGCTAAAACTTCAATTTAGGGGCATGGGAGTGCTAAATTGTGTCATCCATCAAACTCTATAACTCATTATGATTTTGCATTTTCAATAAATATGCATCAATGATATACTAACCATTAAATTAGATAGTGGAGATTTATATGAGTTTGTCATCTGCAAGTCTTTTTGCCAAAAATATTTACTGATAATATTGCAAAATAATTTAGCTACTGAGAATTTTTTATTAGTAGAGAAAAGATAAAGCTTAATGGCTATTACTCTGACCATGATAGAGCACCTCTGAAGCCTCAATGCTAGTTTTGGTGACTGGTTTGTGATTTTGTTTTATTCCAGTTTAAGTGTCTCTGCAAAAATCTGTGAGAAGACAGTTCTGAAACGGGTTTTGAAAGAGCTCTGGAAGTTAGTCTTAAACAAAATAGAAAAACAAATTGTGCTTCCACCACTGACAGACCAAACCGTAAGTGTTCCAGGGTAATTCTCAGTTGATATAAAGGATTGTAATCATGTGCCTGATCAGCTGTTGCCAAGGAATGTGACTCTATCCTGTTCTGTACCACACCTGGACTGCAGGCACTGGGTTGCTCTCGGGTGTCTCAGAGCCATGCAGCCAGCTTGCTCTGAGCTGGTGAGGAAGACTTGGCTCCTTCATTTACTGCCTGCCCCAGCTCAGAGCAGTTTTAATGAATGCAGTCATGTGCTCTCATACAAGGAGTTTTAAATCCAATTTCTCTCTGGGCTTCACTGTGCACAGTAACATGAAGGGTGTTCCTTGCCCTTCCCAGTTGCATCAGAAATTCAATCACTTCCATTTTTGAGAAAGCCAGGGATGCCCCATCCCATCCTCCAGCCCTGCCTGCTGTGCCATTCCTCATTTTGAGGCAGCACTTAATTAACATCAGGAAGTTTTAAGCCAAATATAGCACTAAAGATTTGGGCTATTTTAATTGCAGGCTTGACAGGAGGTCCTCTTTGGGCAGAACTGAATTTCCAGCCTGCAGAGGAGAGGGAACAGAGCTGTACTTACAGAAAGTGGTGCTGCACAGGAGGCTCTTGTGAGCCTGGCCTGAGGTGAACTCTGGTGGCTGAGCCAGGGGCAACAGTGAAATCTGATCCTGTCCAAGGATCTGCAAAGACAGCCTGGCTTGGAGGCCTTTTCATAATTGCTTTTTTTTTTTTAGGGATTAGGATAACATAACTGTTAATTCTTCTTGTTTTCAATCTTGTTTAAAATAAATTGACCATCTTATGACAAGCTAATCAGGATGTTGCCACAGTGTGCCTTTGGCAACTTGGCTGTTACACATCCTGTGGTACCACTTCAGCTTCTAAAAAGCTGTTGGTCAGGGGCCATGAGTTAAAGGCATATCACTAAATCATATTATAGTATCTTGAAGATGCATGAAAGAATATTGCTGGACAGGATGGAAAAACTGTAATAGAAAATGGATAAATGGTGCAGAGATAGTAATTAAATTACCTGAACTATTAGAAATTCTAGAGTAGAGCTGATCATGGCCAGGACTCCAGTCACTGAATTTGTTCATATTTACTGACATGACCTTGTTAATTATGCATAATTAGAAACAAGTTCTCTTTCAATAAGTTTCGAGTTTACATTTCTGAGATCTTTAATTTGTTTTTCAAACTTTTTGGTGCAAATTGTATCTGCAAATACATAGGTAGTATTTCAACTGGATAACTGCATTTTCCATCATGTGTTAGGAGCATTTATTGGCTTTATGCAGGATTAATTATTCATAGGACATTCTGTGCAGAGGTGAGTTTCCTTAGTGGTAGCCTCTGTATAGAATATTTCTGGTAGACATTTCCATTTATTTGGATACTTCTGTTTACTATTGAGCACATAATTAAAGAAAATCACTGAAAAGTAGGATACTGTGGGAGATTTTCTAGCCCTGAATATTTCTTTCTGTTTGAAGATGAGAGGCACAGGCATTCACAAATGGGGTTTATTTTTTCACTTTTATATATAGATATATATACATCTTTATCTTACCATTCTCACTACTAAAATCTAATGAAGATTTGGGCTGTAGTTCTATATTACATTTTCTTCAACTGAAGCATTTAGAAAGCTAAATTATTTCTGGAAAATTAAACTCTTTGGAAGAGAAACTCTAAGGAAAGATTACTCCAGTGTAAGTTGAATGAACTTTTTTTTCTGAAATCCACATAATCAGAACTATGTCTTGCTGAACTGCCATGTAACTGCACTGGTAATTCTATTGCTTGGAGTAATTGTGATAAAAGATGTGAGCATGGAATTACAGTAGGATTCTGTTTGTCTGAGACAAATGTGAAGGCATTGACCTTTGGTGGTGTGCTAGGATTTGGCTGTTGTAAAATACTGCTTTACCTTCATAATTTCAATATATTTTCTTTTAAAAAAGGCTCTGGCTCACAGTACAGCATTGTGCTGTGTTTTACTCAGCTGAGGTTTCCCTCTAGACAGGCTTTTGCAGATTCCTCAGGGCTGCTCACTTCCCACTATGATTGTTCATTTTAGCACAGCACCTGAGAGCTGCAGTTATGGACAAACATCTCCCTGACACACACTGAGAACAATCACAGCCTTAGCTTTCAGTATTAAACACAAAATGAGATAGCAGAAAGGAGAACACAAAACCACTCTCAGCAGAAAATGCAATATTTGTATCAGCTATAGGATACTGGAGGGAATCTTGCTGCAGGCATTCAACCACTTGGCCTTATCAACTGAATGAAAATGTGTCTCCTGTGTAACTGAAACTTTTATTTAGCTTTGCAAAACAGTGACTTTGGCCAATGTCCTGGCAGAAAATAAGATTGTGTTGACATAAAAAGCAAACGTGCTGTCGTGAGTCTGTTTCCTTAATTTTCAATGTGATTACAGGGGCCCCAGATGATATTCAGTGCAGCCAAAGATCTTGGACAACTGTCAAAACTCAAGGTAATGGAGCCAGATGAAGCTGTGAATGGCTTGCACTAACAAAAAAAAAAAAAAAATGGAAGAAAATACTAGTGACTGTGAGGCCAAACCTCATGCCTTATTCTTGTTCTTATGTAGTATAATAAGATTGAATATGGCAGTAACTGCTCAGAGTTGAATAATTATTGTACAGTTTCATCAAAACCAAGCTATGAATAAAAGACTCCATGTGATATGGTAAGTGAGCACTACGTGGGTCAAGAAGCCATCACTCCCATATTGCACAACTAGGCCTTATGAGCACTAAACACAAAACAAACAAACAAAAAAAAAGTATCTCTGCTTCTGTAACCAGTTCTGAAAAAGCCCTTAAGGTGAGAATAGCAGTAATTTTCTTTCTGTGGACTATTTATGTGAATTGAAACTTAGTATGTACCTCTGCAGTAAAGTCTTCAGCACTGCAGTGCTGGAGTCCACTTAATGGACAGCAGAGATGTTTGATACTGATGTCAAGTTGTTTGCCAGTCAATTCTGCCATGAGGATTTCAGATTTGTACAGAAATGTGGTATGTGGGGACTCTGTGAAAGATTGTTCAGCTTGCTAGAAGAGTTAAAATATTATCTTAATAAATCACTGACTGTTTATTTAGACAAAGCTTTAACAGGAGTGTGGTCACTCTATGTCCAACTTCCTCTAATAGGAGCCCTGTTTTTTGAACATAGGGCATTAACAAACATCTGTTAAACTGTCAGGTTTATTAGTAAAATTAATTATTTCTATATCATCTAATATCATTATTTTAAGTTAAATTTTAACCTTTTCCCCATCCCCCAAAACAGAAAAGGAAAAGAACTAAAGCTCGGTATTAAACAGTGGATCTGATTCTCTACAGTCTGTGTTTTCAAGAAACAGCACAATTGCTCTAGGTTATTATTTGTTGTGAAAGGATTCTGAATTAATCCCTGCTAATCATAGTCCTTGGGGGGCATTTGGTGCATGCTTGTTTGTTTTGCAGAGAGCAGATATTCACAATATTGCCTCTCTTTCAAAACCAACTGCAGTCTGCTCTTGCTTGGCAGGACCACGTGATCCGAGAGGAAGCCAAGAGCCTGACCCTGAGGCAGTGTGCAATAATGGACGTGGCACTGGTTACTATAAAGGTACAGCCTGATGTGGTTTTCTGCTCTGTGCTGCAATGCCCAAGAATGACTGATTGGTTTGTAGATAAAAGGCTGGAGACTTTCATACAGTCTTCATGGATTTGCTGTCTGAAGTCAAAAGAAGTCATTAGGAATATTTATTTTATTAATGAACATATTATTTAATTTGCTTATCAGTCTTTTTCACATTGGCCTGGATCATTACGTGGTGTAAATAACTTAAAAGCAATCATATTTTCATATCATATTTTCCTGTCTGCTGGGAAGAGACAGCACATCAGGAAGGTAAGGAGGCAGCTACTGAAGTATAAAATTGAAGATATAAGTAAATGGAAATACTTATGATCAATTGTTTTGCAATAAAACAGTCTCCAAGGCAAGAAGAAGTAACAGAGAGGGCTCCCAATTGCCATTTTTTGTATTTGCAGTGGAATTGGCATTTCTTTCAGAAATAAAAATAATTGGGAATTAGTAATGTTGGGAAAACAAATGGAACAAATTGAATTATGCTCCCAGAGTAAGCCGTGTGAAGTAAAGTATGTGAGTCTAATAATTTTCCTTTCAAAGCATTTCTAAACACATAAAAGCTGGGAAAAACGTAAACTCTAACCTTGCCTAGATTTCCAGTGCTTAAATTCTTACAGATGGATAGATAAATGTTGACCATTTTACTAAAAAGATCTAGATCTGAAGGAAAAAGATGAAATAGGCATTTTCCCTTTCTTAATTCATCATCCTTATATCTGTGTCCTAAATTATTTTAAGGTTTCCATGTCTAAGGAACAGGGTAAGAACTGGTCCAGCTGAATCTATAAAACCCTGTTTACTGATTATTTTTCTATATTTGGCTCCATACAGTAATGATAACTTCACATTGGTGATTTTGCTTGCAAAATTTACCATTTATGGAGGAAATTAAAAAAAAAAAATAGTTAAACACTCAGGAAAACAAGGGTCAGGTGTCTTTGTTTCTCTGTATGGCTATTAACTTTCATGGAGCTTTCAACCATGTGTAGCTGCTGCTGCAGATAACATTTTACTGGGAGAAACAACTTCAAAAAAATCACAGTAATTGTCACAATAGCAGGAAATATTAACAGATTTTTAACATTTCCTTATAAATTGATCATTATTCTTAGTGAAATCATGATGAAACTTTTGAGCAGTTAAGATGAGAGATTTGTTTGAAACATATTGTATGAAATAATTTGCTTGCAAAGATACACATTTTATATATGTAATGATGAGAAGATAGATTTATTTAGAACCTTTTAAACTGACACCAACTGTCCTTACAGTATTAAAGCAATATGAAATGTTGCAGCCTGATAACTTCAAATCCCCTGGTTTGCTCCTACAGATATTTTTCCCCTTTAATAGTCAGTAGACAGCAATACAGAAATGTAAATAACTGTTAGGAAACATTTATGTTTCATCTCCTGCAGAATCTAGAGAAGTGGAAGGTAAAATGTGTGCATGAAATGCAAAGATGTGGGCCATAGGTCTGAGCTGTCCAGATAAGCCTGATACAGCATTTAGTGGAGATGTGTGTATGTAAATTGCAATGAATATATTGCATCTATTCCTTTGGCAACACTGCAGAAAAGCAGGGAGAGGAGATCCTGCTGACAACACTCCCTGTGCAGAGTGGACCAATATTGCATCTCATATAGTCATTGTGGTCCTGAAAAACATTGTTTATTTTTACTAATTAGTCATTAATGGGAGCTTTATTGATCTTGAGACCTAGAACTGTAATGGAGGTTGCAAAATGCTTTGCAAGGTGTTTGAACAGCATGAAGGTATGTAGCACATTTGTCTTTTCATTGTAGCTAATGTGTATTAATTCATCAAGCACTGTCCTGTATAAAACTTCAGGGAAAATTCTTCATTGTGGGAGGAAAAAGGGAAGAATCTGTCCCCTGATTTTTCTGAACTCAGCTTTGGGATTGAAATCATCATATAATACATTAATATATATAGTTTACATAGTCAGCATGGCATCAAAGTCGTAAGCATATTTGTTTTTCCAAATTGAGCTGTGCCAGTAGAACAGTAGTCCTCAAACTGCTACTCAAAAACTTCACACTCTGGAGTATTCTCCCTGAAAATTTTTACAAAATTTTCCCTAAAAGGGAATAAATCCTTTATCTGTGCTTGTAAACCATGCCTTCATTTGAGAGGGGTTTATGATGTTTTGGGGTGTTTTGGACAAAGAATTAAAACTGATTCCACTCTCTGCAACCTAAAAGAATTCTTCAAATATTTGTCTAGTTTTGGCAAATGAATACTTCAGATCATAAAGACCAAAATCAAAATTTTGTACATTGTTTTCCTCCCCTTATGCTTAATTTTTTTACCCTTGGAAAAGAAGCTTTGTACTAGAGATTATGACAGTTCTCTCAAATGCTACAATAATTCTACACAGGCCTGTTGCTGCTTCTAAACATTAATTTATGAATTTTACTTAACCTTGTCTGTCTGTAACTGAGGCCTTTTTCTTCCTCTGTGAACAACCATATTTGTTTTTCATTTTAGCAATACTTCCATGCTGGAGGAAGTGGGCTGAAAAAGAATTTCCTGGAAAAGAGCCCAGACCTACAGTCCCTTAAATATGCCCTGAGCCTTTACACACAAACTACTGACACCTTGATAAAGAAGTTTATAGCCACACAAACTTCTCAGAGTAAGTGATCTGGAAGGGACATAGAACATTTAAAATATAACAGGATGCATTTCTAAATCACTGATTGCAGATTACATTCTCCACCCTCTGGGGTACTTTAGAGTTTATTGACACAAATTTGCCCATGTGATGTTACTGATGTTATCCCTTCTCTGAGGTTGTTTTTGGAGCTTGTCTGAGGGCAGTTCCTTTAGGGGCCTGTGGCTGCACAGGAAGGAGAGTCCCCAAGCTCTGGATGAGCATTGAACACCAGGGTTCTTTGTAGGAGCACTGCACACATGATATTCCAAGCTGAATGTTTTCTTCATTCTAGAAACTTCAAATTTTGGCATAATAATAATCCTTAATAGATTTCTTTTGAATGTAATGAGCATTTGTAAAAATGACCTGCCTGCCACTTCATGTCTTTGGGAAAGAATACAATTTGCTGATATAATGAATTACCCTGCTCTAGCTCAGAAGAATCAGAAAGTTTTAATTGGACAGTAAAGCTGGAAATCAATTGCTTTTACTTCTGAAATACAACATGTTACTCACAGTATAAAATGTATGAAACATGAGTTTTGCAGCTTGCCCCAGGATTATTTCCAAGGAATGATTTCCTAAGTTGTTTCCATATTAAAACTGAGATCTCTGTTAATAACTCATATATTACAAATGAGAAAATAGCTATAAAACGCTAATAGGTAGAGAATAGAGTCTTTTTTCCCCCCTCTCAAAAACAAAAATTAGCAATATGGATTCAGGCAGAAAATTGTTACTTACTTTTATGTGTATTTTGCTTTTCTTTAACACATACCTCCCTCATAGCTTCAGGGAAAAATAGTTAAGTTGTAGCCGTAAGTAGTGACCTTTTATAAATCCTGAACCACAAAATTGAATTTTCTGATTTTCATCATGATTTGAGCCTGAGGTCTGTGTTCATTTCTGTGCACACATTACCATGCCTGTATTTGCACACTGGTATTGTTAGAAATGTAGCCACTGGGAATGAAACGTAAGGAAAAGTGACTCATAACTTTCCATTATTCTTTAATGGCCTCATTTAAAAGAATTAAATCCTCATCTATTATGATCTCCAGCCTCACAGCTATAACTGTATCATTAGCTTTTAGTTAAAATAACCCTGTTTGCAAATCAGAAGCTTTCACTGGAATATAACTAGATTGATATTTGGCCTGGTTTTTTTCACATTGACAATCTATAATCAATAGACAGTTGGATATAATTAAGCTCAAAGCAATGGAAAAAAGAATATTGTAAATGTAAAGAAAGCATGTATTGTACAGTAACTATAGATAGACTGCAGATAGAATTGGATGTTGGTTGTCCTGTCAGGACTACAAGAATCAGACAGCAATAAGCTTTACATTTACCCACAGGTTAACATAGTTTCTCACTCACCATGACCAAGTTGCAGTTTTTACAAGAAACTGAGGAGTGAAAATCTGATTGGCATGAGAAAGGGGAGTTAACTTTACACACAAACAGAAAGCCTAAGGTTGGACTATATGATCTTCCAGCTTCAATTATTCTCTGATTCTGTGATAATGGCTCTGTGTTATGGTCCTTGCCACTTCCTGTATTCATGTTCATGCAGGATCACATTCAACAGGAATAACCAAATTATCCAACACTATGAGCTGCACTATTTCTAAAGTAGGATGATTGCTTGAACCAGAGTTTTGTTTCCCAGCCTTTGTCCCCACACCTTCCTAAAGATCCTGGCAACAAAGAAATTTGCATAAGATAATAATAAAACCATTCCCAACTTTTAAAATGGTGACTCAGGGATTCAGAGTTTTTCCTGTGGTGGTTTCACCACACTAAATAGTCAAAAGCACAATTCCTACTGCCTTTTTCAAATGCATCATGAGACTACATTGTTGTAGACATAAGCTTTAAAAGCAAATTATCACATAGCAGGAATAATGAAATTAACTCAACTTAAAATTAATTAATCTTACTCTGATTATTTTTCTTTTCAAAGCACCACTGTAGACTCAAGACTTTTCAAAACAGACAAGTGTTGGAATAAGTAAATGACAATGAGGAGCATAATCTGGCAGTAACATTTTCAGTATCTGCTTTTTTTTTAAATTTATTTTTGTCCATATAATGATTTGTCATGGCTGAAGTTCTTTTCCAGCTGTAATGATTCTATGCTGATAAAAGTTGTAAATTTAATGCTCACTCAGTGTTGTGAACACAAATCTGTAACCACCCTATGAAAAGGATAAAAGAAAAAGGTTAGCTAATAAATATACAGACAGTACAGGTACCAGATTGGCCTTCTCAATGGCATAACTTATTAAATACCTCCTTTCTGCCTGGCAGAGGGAGAGGTTTCTCTTCAACTGTTATCCCAGATCTGCCACACACATTCAATGGGCTTGTTAGGAGATTAAATGCTGTGGAAACTCTGATCATTACAGATTTTAACACTGGTATCAATAGAATAGTAAGGGGGGATAATCTATATCTGTCCCTTTGTGTAAACATTTCCAGAAAAGAAGCAAAGCCTGCTAAGCATTGGTCCTGTTTTAATCCCAACCCACAAATGTAGAACATGCAGAGCGGCATTTGCTTTTGCAAATAAATTATCAGTATTGTTTGATGGGAAAATTTTTTATAGTTATACATAGAATGATTTATAAACTAGTAATGAAATTTAGTTCCACCTAGCTGAACTTCACATTTAATATTACCCAGAAAGGATTCAGCTGATCCTGCAGTGCCTGTTGTAAGCACATTCATCTGGATCAGTTTTCTTATTCAATCACACACAAGTGCTGTCACTGCCAAGAGCCATTCCATGGAGCAGGTCACTTCTGGAGTCTCCAAAAAGGACCTCAGTACAGACCTAAAGGATTTTGCTAAACCTGAAGGCAGTTTAGTGAGGAGAGCTGCATTCCAAAGCCTGAGTGACCAGTATTTAACACACTAGGTGGTCACTGATACCTCTGCAAAGAGCACATAAAACACAGCCAGATGAGAATCGTGTACCATCAGTGCACCATTAGAAAGGAGATCACCTAGGGGCCAGATCTCAGATTGGTTTTATTTCCTCTGGACTTCTGTCAGCTGTAAATTGTCACTTAATTTGTGCAATAAGTAAACATTAGCTCATGCTGTGAAAGTGGGTGGGTTTTTTCCTCTGAATTCATCTACGGGATCACATTCTTGCATACATTCAGATTATACTATATGGATTGCTTTCAAAATCTTTTGTAACCAAACCATTCTTTGTGCACAGTCTGCTTGAACCAAGCATGAATCAGTTGTAAAATATCAGCCCAGTGCCAAGCCAGGCCTGTAAAACCCAGCTCAGCTACAGGAACTTGGGGGTTCAGAGCTGTAGGGCTGGAACCCCCATGGCTGGTTCACAGCTGGAGGCAGCCTGCAGCCAGCCCAGAATTTCAGGGAAAGCTCCAAGGCTTCTGCAAAAGATGATATATTTTGCACATTGACAAGAGCTCTAGACAAATTGGACAAATTTCAGGTCAGGCAGGACAAGATAATTTTAACCAAACTTAAGCTAAATTCAACCACACTTTCACAATGGAGACAGAACTCTGAAAGCCAAAGGAAAAACTCTCACTGTTCTTTTCTGTTGCCTTATTGCATGAACTTCCCTGCTCCATGGTCACTTCACTTACCCTTGCTCTGTGCTGAGACCTGCACTGGTGAAGCTTCCCTTAAGTCATTCCTGAAAAAAAGAAGAGAGAAGCAGTCACCTTCTGAGCTGTACCTTCACCTTTTAAAGTACTTAAAATATATCAAAAATGAAATGGCTGTAATTTAGTTTAGCAAATGCCCTGAATCTTCAGTAATTTCATAAACTACAGCCAGTGCTGTGAGTATTTACATTTGTTTAGCATCAACACTAATAACATTTGAACAAATACTGTTTCAATTTTAGCAAATTACATAAAGAGTCTCAAACAGAGTTTCCTGAATTAGCTCTCATTTATTACTACTAATTTCTCCAAAGTAAACACCACTCTTGCATCTGAAATGGTTATTTATTGGACACAGAAAAACGTTTTTTCTTACAAATTTACAGCAGCTCCAGTTCACAAATGTTGTTAGAGAATAATACATAATGACAGGATTCTGCACTATATTTTTTAGCCTGACTTAAAATAGTTTGTATCACTTAAGCAGAAAAATCAATACTCATCTCACAACACAGAGCTCATACTGCAAACCCTACCTGTGTGTTTACAAGGCTGCAGAAAAGGCTTTGCCTCAGCTGGTCTGATTCAGCTTTCTTCATTCTTATGGCAGACAATTGAAAGCTAAAAAGGGAAGATGTATCTGAAAACAAGAAAATATAATACTCATTCTCATCAGGTAAATATGCTTATAACAGTAACTCCATCCTTGTCTTGTGTAGTCACCAACACAGGAAAGGATGTTTATACACAATCAAAAATGAAGACAAATTCTTTTCAACTGCAAAGCCAAAATTCACTTCTGTTTTCCATTGCAACCTATAATTGTACAAAGCAAAGCAGAACCTCAATATTTCATAAATCTATGGAATTACATTAAAACAATAATATTATATTAATTATAATTAAAGCAAGCATGTAGTATGTACGTCATACTACAGAAAATAAAAATTGCTTAAATTGTTTAGTAGCTCTTATAGGTGAAAAAAGAAAGACCTTTTCTTCTTTTGCTTGTCAAAACCACTGTATTATTAACTGTCATGTTTTGAAAGCTATGCCTGTATTCTATCAGGAAATTTAAGTCCTACAGAGCATTTCCAGTTCTCTCATAACCCATACTTCAGACAGAATTTAACTCAAGAAATAATCCCTGCTTCATCCACTGTAGTTTCAAATTGAGGTCAGAACCATGTGTTACACAACCTTATTTCATGGGAAAGAAAAAAAAAACAGACCTGCATTACAAGCTGCAGAAATCAGCACACTATTGCAGGCAACAAACAGGAAAGATAAGAACAAACAAAGAAAAAACTTGCTGAATTACAACTAATAAAAGTACTCCAGAATATGCTGATAGCAAAGCAAATAAACTCAGAATAGTGGCAGAAAAATAATTATTTTTAAAGTTCATGTAGATAAAACCAGACTGCTGGTAAAGCAAAAAGTTTTTTACAAAATATTCACTTAAGAGGCTGTCACATTAGAAAATTTCTGGTTGTTCTTTTAATCAAACAGTAAAGCACCTAAATTGGAAACAAGTTGTATATGAGTTTCCTCTAAGTTCTCAAGAAAATAAACACAGGCTACAGGTAACCATCAGTTATATGATACCAACTTTAAAAAATAGCTTCCTACTAGAAGCAGAGCATTCAATACATATAGAAACCTCCTGAGGGGCCTGTGTGTTGTCTGGGTAAAACGCTGGACAGAATACATGCATATATATAAATATAAATACATATTAAAAAATACACACACACCCACAGAGGGTGTATGAGGCCAGTTGGATGCACACCTCCCAGATCAAAGCTGGCTCATCCCCAGGTTCTTTAGCACATGGACAGAGCAGCAGCTGCAGCTCTGGGGGTCCCAGGGAGCTGAGCCCTGGCGTGTGGAGCACACATTTCCCCAGAGGGATGGAGGGAAAGGCTTCAGCTGGGGATTCCACACCAGCACTCAAACCAGAACTTCCTCTCACATCACAACATCCTGCTTTTATGGTGTGTTCTGAGTGCCTCAGATCCCTGCCTGACGCCACAGAAATTCCAGTGGGAGGGAATGCACTTGGATAGTGTGGCTTTGCACAGTTGTGGAGAGGCTTACAGATGCTGCTGAATCTCCTGCCAGCCTCAATTCCATCACAAGTGATCCTTCAGACAAATGATTTACATTTGCTAATCAAATACAAACCTAAGTCTTTTCAATCTTTTTATGGCAGCATAGTGAATAAATGGTTGCTGAAATCATCCTTCAAGTACTCAACTTGGTTCTCAGAATTCCCCAAAACAAATAATTATCAACCATTTGTATAGCAGCTTCTTGAAGCAAAGCACGGGTTGCAGTTAGTGTGGTTGTCATGATAAAAATCAGTGACTAAGAAATATTTTACTTGGTCCTTGGTCCAAAATGTCTGTCTCCTGTCAAATCATTAGTGTTGCAACAGCTCTCATATTGGTGCCATTCCAGGTGCTAAATAAGAGGAATAAAAGCCTGACTTCTAGGCCTTTCTAGTCCCTAAGGAGAAAGCATCTTTGGCCACAGGAGATATTTTTTCTTCTTTACAGTTTATTCGCTGCAAAAGAATGACTGCACTTAATGCATTTAATGCATGTGATCACTTTAAGACCCACCAGTAAGAAGATGCTGTAATTTGAATGACATAAATATATCAATAAATGAACGTAAAGCAGATATCAGAGAGCAAGCAGTAATAATTAAGCATCCATAAGGTTTTCAAATATGAGGCAGAATCATTTATAAGTTTGTTAGCCTTCGAATGAGTTATATTATAGTACTAAAGGCAGAAAAGTGCAATCATCCTCTGCAGTGCATGGAGAGATTTATTGTCAGCTAAATTGGCTTATTAAATGTAGTAGGATAAATGGACCTTTCTACAGTGCAGTCAGAATAACTAATTCCTGCTGTGACTGTATGAGACACAGTAGCAAAAAAGAAAACAAAACAGCAGAAATACACAGGTCAGAGACTTTAAAATTAAGTACCATAGTTCTTGAATGTCAACAAGAGATGCTATAAGCAAATACTAAATGCCCTAGAATTGTATCTCTAGTTTGTTCAGCAGGTCAGAAAGAGAAAGATGGATGGGGTGATTACCAAAGGAAACCAAGTTTTTATTCTAGACTCCAGTAGAAATTGTCTCTGCTGGCTGAGATGTTCTGCAAAGGAGGTTTTCTCAGCAATATTGAATGTAAGGTCATTTTAATGTCAACTGCTTTTAGTATAAAACTGGGTGATGTTTTGCACGGATTTCTTTATAACCATATCAAACTGGACTGTACATATAAGACAATTCACAGCACATATTTGCAGTACTGCTTGGAGCACTGCTGGAAATTATGGACTACCAGGAAAAGGAAAGAGATACTGATTTGCAATAATATATTTTGCATAAGTTAATAAAAAAAGTTGGAGAAACAGAACAAGTCTAATTTTACAGATTCATAGGTTTTTGTCTTGAAATCCTACCTGTCATTATTAGAGGTTAACACTGCACATTTGACTATGACCACCATCGACAGGCTGCTCTCAAGGCTATCAAACAATTCTAATTGTCTTATTTTAAAACTTTCCTGGGGTTTTGGGCTGGGGTTTTATTTTAAGCTAGAGGCTAAAACAAGTAATTGACACCAGCTGATAACTTCAGTGATATCCAGGATCAACTTAACTCATCTTCCACTGCAGACAGGGATAAATTATTATTGACTGGGAGAGGGTACAAGAACTTCTCATTCTCTCTCTCAGTACATTCAGTTTATCCTACCTGAGCAGTGGCCCTAAGATATAGGTGGCACAAATTCCTGGTTCCCTTCTCCTGTCTGGCTTGGGATTGAAAGCTTTTTAATCAGAACAGAGTTACAGTATGTCCAACTCAAACTTCAGAGCTTAAGGAAGGCTACAGATGGAATCAAAGGCATCATTCATAGAGAGGTTCATCACCACAAAAAGTACCTGTGCTGAGGTTGAATTCCATGCACTATGGAACAACGTGTAAAGGTGGAATTTCACAATATGAAAGAATGAGACAGATTAATGCTCCAGGACCTCCAGTCCCTGCTCTCTTTTGATTTACTTTAAAGTATCATAAAGCCAATGAGAATACCCCATATATAAAAATATATTTTATATAGTATTGGATTCCTATCCTGGACAAGCTGTTTTCTGAATTACAGGCCTTGTCTGCATTTAATCCAGGTAATCCACATAAATATAAGGGAAGGCTTTTTCACACAAGTCAGCACCCAGTGTTAAATGTAACTGCATTAAAAACCTGCTTCTCACTGATGTATGGCCTAATGACACTGTGTTTGCAAGAGAAAAAAACAGCTTTAGCTTTATGACCTTCATCAAATGACAGCTTGCTTTCTCTTGACAAGTAAAAGCAAATTTTACTATAGTCAGATAACATTTTGGTCTGTGCTTCTAAATAAAGCCATTCCATTATTCTTAATATTTAGCTTTTCTGGTCCATTTGGTTCCTACTTTTTTATATAAATTCTTTTAAAAATTATATATTATTTATTGTGAGCAAGCCATAGAATGATTCACCAGCTCAGAGCTTCCATACGGTACAGCTTTAAGTTATTATCCAAATACAAGAAACTTAATTGCTGCCACTGAAGCCAAACCTCTGGTCATTAAAAAGCTGATGTCAAATAAGTTGCTTTTTTACATGTCAGTAGGGGTCCAACCCCCCTGACTGATAATGAAATACATCTAACAGCAAAATTTGTACAGGTACCCTGCAAGTGGTACTACCTTCAGAAGTGGCAGCTATAAACACAGTAAGACATTTTAACTGTATTTTTACAGCAGTTTTACAAACTGCTATGTTTCAAAAGTAGGTCCACAACAATTCCAAGCTAAACTCACCTGAAAGCTTAGAAATGTGCAATAAAGTTCAAGGATTCTTGTTAAATGATCACTGAATCTCCACATTTTGATGTATCAGATAAAAAAAAAGGCTTGTTCCCTGAAGCAGTAACACTGGGGCTAAGAGTATTTAATTGACCTTGCAATGCTCATGCCATGTAGAGAACATAATTACAGGTCAGGCTGAAACAGTGAATAAACATCACTGTAGAGCTTGTTTCTAGAAAGCCACTGGTGAGGAAATCCAGGAAAGAAAATGACTATGCATGATAACAAAAAACTACTGTGGTTATGAACTAATGTAAGGGGTGAAATCACTTTGCCCATTATTATTACATGGGACACCCCTCCCTGTACTCTGTACCTGTTCCTTAATTCCCTGTAGGAACTGCTGGGAAAATTCTAAGGGAATGCTTGCTTCTCCTCACATATAGAGGGATGGGGAGCCAGTGGGTAAGGAATTTTTGTACAAATAAGAGAAATATAGAATCTTCTCTGCTATCCACAGAAACACCAGCCAGTTGTAAAGGGGAAGCAATTTACTTTAGTATGTGGTTCACAGGAGATTACACTGGGGAGCAAGTGCAGTTCACAGAATTCAACATTCACAGTCATCCAATCAAAGAACAAGTAAACATACTCAATTTTATTTATGTTGTACTGTTATAATCTGATATATTGAGGAACCTTTCAAGACAATATTTAAAGTCCTTTTAAAGATTCATTTTGTACAAATTGACTTACAACTTCCCCTGGTGCTCAAAAGCAAAAGCTGTAAAAAATAAGTTCCTGGTTCCTCTGCCATCCCTTCAACCTTCTTTCATTTTTAAGCCCCTCTGTCTGTTCTGGTGCAGAATTTCAGTAATTTGTTAAGAGAGAACCTTCAGCAAAGGATTCATCAACAGTGATATAGAAGTAACTTTCCAAGTACACACTTAGCAGTAAGATTTTTGGAAGGTACATGAAAAACTTGACAAACCCACCACCTTCTGCATTTTGAGATGCAAATACACCTAAATGACAACCAAAATGGAAAGTTCCAGATGAACAGGATTTTTCATTTCCCTGAGGCACTTTCTATAGGTATTTGCCATTGCCCAGTACTTCTGTGGCAAAATCTTTTATGAATCCATAACTGATTCCCACTTAAACGTGAAACATCAGAAATTTTTAAGTGGTTCTAAAGGAAAATACCACTCACCTTTGGCTGTCTATTTCTCTTCAAGCATTGAGAAGCCAGGTGTGCTAACCAATAATTCTTGTTTCAGGTCAAACTGCTAATAATTCAGTGGGTGAGATATCTGTCCAGGTGGATGTCTCTACCCATCCTGGAACTGGTGAGCATAAAGTCACTGTGAAAGGTAAGTTTCAAACAGCCGACTTTAAAAAGAAAGCAACAACAAAGACCAAACCTCCAAGCACTACATCCTAAGTCAAACATACCAATACTAAAATAAAAAATTATAAGCATTAAAGTATTTGAGAAGCTGTGAGTACGCTTCTGGTGATTAGGAGTGCACTTTTTCCTTGCTCAACATCAGCAATAGTTCAGATTGTACAGGCAACTGCTATCTATGCTTCTCTGTGTAAATAATTTAAAGTTATACTAAGTTATAGTTATAAATTAAAATCTGTCAAATTATACTTCTCAATTGTTTGTATGTAATTCAACTTCTAAAAAACTACAGCAAAGCTGAGTGGTGAATGACTGCACCAAGCCTTAAAAAGCTGCATTTTTAACAAAATGCCTTTGTTCTGCACAACCTGAATCTCAGAAACACAGGACCACTCAGATTAGTATAAGCTGATTTTTTTTTTAATTGCAGTGAAGGTAGCAGGCAAAAAGAAGCTGTAAATGTAAAGGATTTGTAAAATGCATGTTCATATTTGATACTTTTGAACCTAAAAGTAGTCAGACATCTTTACTTGTCAGGGAAGGGGCAAAGCTCCTCCTAAGCTTACCAGGTATTGATATCCTACAGGAAAGGTCTCACTGGCTATACAAAGTCATACAGGGTAATTAATTAGAGCTCTTCCAATGGAATTTTACTTAACTTCATTTCTTTTATCTCTTTATAGTTGTAGCAATTAATAACCTAAACTGGCAAACAACAGCTATGTTCCGGCCCTTCGTGGAAGTTTGCATATTGGGTCCTAAATTGAGTGACAAGAAAAGAAAACATGGAACCAAGACAAAGAGCAACACCTGGTCACCAAAGTACAATGAAACTTTCCAATTGTAAGTCTTTTATGTCTGGGAATTGCATATTTTTTGAAAATTTTCCTAAAATATTTTTGCCTTTAAACCATTAATAACAAAAAAAAGCCATCCTAACATAGATATATAGGCACCATTTCAAAATTATTTACTAATTTCTATCTTTGTTGTATATGAAGATGAATGGCAGTTACCAAGCTTTCAGTCCTAAAACCTAGTTAAAATGTACAATTAATTTCCCTTTAGAGGAATAACTACTTCTGTCCCTAGGAATCTACTGGCCCAGGTGTTTGTTTAGACAGAAGCATTAATTATTATTTCTAGATATCTAGCCTTCATGCCCATAGAGATATCTAAAGGTGCATTGGGTTGTGCGTGTGTTAATAGTGTTGTTTATCTAATGCTATTACCATTTAATCCTTAAATCAGTAAGAAACTTCCACCTAACCTAGAGTTTTAAATTTAGTACTTCACCCTTTTCTGAGACCAATTTATTTTCCTCCCCTTACCCTCCAACCCTGTGTAGAAATGAGTTCATTGTGTGTCTCAGCACAAAGCTCCTTTTGATGCCTGCTGCCAGGGATTTTCTGTTACATTTTGAAGCTAATTTTAAGTCATGGTGCTGGCAGCTGGGAAACCAGCTGAATGTTTTATGTACTTTCCAGGGAAAGGTAACTGCCTGCTCCAGCTATTGAGGGAATTCTGTCTCTGTTCAGGCTGCTGAGAACAGAGGCACCATCACCAATACATCTGAAGGGTTACTGTCAGAGTCCAGGGCATTCCTCTGGTTGTCCTGGAAGGTCACAGACCTCAGCAGAGAGGCTGGGACCCGAGAAAGAGGGTTTGAATCCTGGACAGGGGGGTCTGTCCAGGGGGGTTGCCTGGCACAGAGCCCAGAAAGACACAGGCTTTGATTTTAGTCCATGGAAAAAGCTTCTAACATTGAGAGAAGAATTACAAGTCACAAAAGTGCAACAGACAGACAGTAGTTAATCACCAGGTGGAAAATTTTGTAGTTTTGGGTTCTTAGAATGGAGGTGACTGGGGAACAAGATGGAGATTTTAAGGCGGTGTCCTGGGTTCTTCTTGTTCTCCCTTGGCCTCCATCTTCTGATGTGACGTGGGCACAAAGTAGTCCAAGGAGATTGGGTCAGAGTAGAGATGACCCTTTTAGTGTAGGTAATGGGCATTGGCACAGAATTGTAAATAAGACACACATAATTATCTGTATAAGAGGTAGCGACCTCCCATCATGGGGGGAGTCACATCATGTCTGAGCTGCTGTGAACACCTTGGCCAGGCACACAGAAATTGTAAGATAAGAAATAATAAACACGCGAGGACACAAGAAACAACAAGACCTCAAGACTCCATTTTTGCATCTGACTCAGAGCCTTCAGAGGGCAAAAAAGACTCACTCAAACCACCACCCAAATCCCGGGCAGAGGAAACCTAACCCTGAGAGGCTACCTGTGTAGAAAGTGTAAAACTAGATATTCCGTTGTATCAAAACAGAACTACAAAACCTGAACTACCCCTCTCACTTTAATTTGTCCAAGACTTGTAGAGCGAATTAATTCCTTGGGGGAATCCAACTGGAGAACCAGCTGAACATTTTATGTACTTTCCAGGGAAAGGTAACTGCCTGTTCCAGCTGTTGAGGGAATTCTGTTTCTGTTCAGGCTGCTGAGAACAGAGGCACCATCACCAATCCATCTGAAGGGTTACCTGTGTAGAGAGTTTAAAACTAGATATTCCATTGTAACAAAACAGAACTACAAAACCTAAACTACCCAGATTTGTCCAAGATTTCCAGAGTGAATTAATTCCTGGGGGGAATCTGACTGAACTCCTTGTTTAAATTCACTTTGTTAATCCCCACAGCCTGCTGAGTAACGAGGACAAGCCGGGGGCCTACGAGCTGCACGTGTCGGTGAAGGATTACTGCTTTGCGCGGGAGGATCGCGTTATCGGCATGACCGTCATCCAGCTGGGGGCCATCGCCGACAGGGCCGGCCCCGCCTGGTACCCCCTGCTCAGGAGCATCGCCGTGGATGAGACTGGCTTAACCATCCTTAGGATACTTTCTCAGAGGAACAATGATGAAGTCGCTAAAGAATTCGTAAGGCTTAAAACAGAAACGAGATCTGCTGAAGAAACGGCCTGAAATGCCCAAGTAATGCAAGATTGTCACCGCCAAGAGCATAACTACAGCGCTGTTGTCTGACTAGTGCATGCATGTGCAAATCTGTGGGAATGTTTAACTAACTATGTTTTCAGTGTTTGCCAGTACTTACGTACTATATTTGCAAGGTATGTCAAGGAGCTGTAATATCTTTTATACATATTTTGGTCTTTGGTAAAGTAATTGTTCCAATGAAGTGCCAAAACTAAGATTAAGAGTAAATGTTTCATCATCTCTTTTTAAATGTTGATTTCACCTCATCATAATGTCATTATTTTTTAACATTTCTTAATGAATAAGTAGCTTTTTTAATTGATAATAGGTTCTCTCTGTTAAACTGTGTTGCTTACTCTAAATTAAGTTACATCCCTTACTCTTACTTTAAAAATGAGGTGTATCTGGTTTTCTTCAAACTCTCATGTTATGCAAGCCTCATTTTAGGTGTCTTACTGATGACTTTTTCTATCATTACTACAGATGCAGTTACTTATAGAAAGTGTTTGTAATTTTATAATTACCAATATAAAGTAATGATTTTTGCATATATACTGAAAAAGGATGGAAATATTTTATGCTAATCTCTTTTTCCAACCTTTCATAAATATCACTGTGAAGAAATGCTGTTAAAGCAGGTTCTCAAGAAGCTGTGCTTATCAGAGTTTGTTACTGATGTTTGATATCTTGAGATAACTTTGTTCTTCAAAACTGCCACGGTAATATCATATTTGTATCAAAAGAGTAAGTCAGTATCTGTAGAAACAGGTTGCTGTACAGTACAGTATATGTGCTTTTAAAAAGTGATTTTTTTAAATGATATGGTACTGTACAAGGGGTAGTAGTTTGGAATATGTAATGCTGGTTTGTGGTTTGTTTCTAGAAATTGTTTATGAGAAGAAAAGATGCTGTTAGCATTTTCACTCAGAGTTATTAATGTTGCTTTACATACTTAGCTGTAACATCAGTTAAGTGCTTTATTTCTTTAATTTTTTTTAGAGAAGTTCAACAGTTTGTACTTATGCAACATTACTATGTATTGCACTAAAGCAAACTCTGTGTCCTGTAAATATATTTAGTGAGGAATTGTAAAATAAAGTATGCAGAAACTGCTTTATAGTTTTGTCATTTGATATTATTTATGTAACTATTGGTTTTATGTGCATGTGAAGCCCATGGAGTGGGCTTACTATATAGCTTTATAATATATTAAAGTATGATTTGCACTGTCTGGAATCTGACTGTTTTGTAAGTGTAAAATTTGACATGTCATTGTCCTAAAAAATACAATGAATTAGGTAGGTGTATATATATACACACACACATAAAAAATGTGGTGAAATGCTACACATTTGTCATTGGTTTTGTCACAAGTGTTTCTCATTACACAGCTTGGAGTTCTCAGCTTTGCTTAGGGAAACAGTACCTAAGGGAAGGGAGGACACACAGTTTGTATGTTGATGTCAGCCTCCTGAAAACAAAACACATGACTCCACGCTGGCAAACCAGATTCTTTCCAGGAGATATTTGTTAGATGTTTAGATAAGATTTTAAGATCTTTCAACATCCTCAAACTTCTTCCTTGAATACTAAAAATTAGATTTGTCATAGGTATATTTAGAAATTTAGAGAAGCTATGCACAGTCTTTAGAGAGTTAAGAACACCCTGAAGATAATGGGTCTCAAATTGTATTTCTGCAAGGTATAGCCCAAAGTGTCAACAGCAGGCACAGACTCTGTTTACAGTTAAGATTTGATGTAAGAAAACATCAGCAGACTCAGTTTCAGGTGAAAAAGGAGAATAATTAAGAGATGAGGTGGTTCCTGGTACACAACACTGTTGTTGACATAATGCAAAAAGAATTCCACAATATATCATTTGTGGCTCTGTGAATTAAACCAGAAAAGCTGGAGTAAACAGCTTCTGGTTTTTTAACCCGGAGCACTTTCATCGTATTTTTCTGTGGCTGTTTATTCTACTGTAAAATGGCACACTTTAGTGCATAATGTAATCACCACCCACTTAACTGTTTATCCCTGAGATTTGGGATAAAGGAGTAACTACAGAATCAGTCAAGGCAATCAATTCCTGCCCATAGTGGTCTCCCTCAGCAGCATGCAGCACAAGCAATCAGGCAAGCTGATAAAACCATCCCTTATAATCCACAGCTTTACACAAAACACTCCAATGTTTCACTGTTTTTAACAGAGAAGTATTTACTTTATGTATCAAAATTTGTCATGTGGAAGATAAGAGGAAAATGCATTAACTCTACAGCACAGGATTATTTTAAACATTGTTGTGAATCAGAATACAAGTAAATGCAATGGTGTAGCACAAGCAGCTGGACCTCACACATTTCATGTAATCAGAATGATTGACATGGAAAAGTTTTCAGTGTTGTTTTAAAAGCTGTTATAATCTCTTTTAGGGAAGTAAATATAATTCAGCTTGGGAGAATTTTCTTAATTCAGCTGAGCTCACCTAAGCAAACCAACAGCTGTTCCTGCAGTTTCACTTCTCAGTGACAACTGATGAAATCAAAACTCTAAATGTAATTCCATTTGTATTGGTTGGTTAAGATAGCAAATGTACACATATGCACTTAGGGAAATAAAGGAGAAAAAACGACAGCAGAGAACAGCAAGATTAATTTGAGAACAAGTTTTCCATTCTCCAAGGAACAGTTACTACTTGGAAACTATTTGATGTGCACCTGAAAAGAGCAAATACATTCAGATACATCAGTCTGTCATATGACAGCTCTTCAAGTCAACCTTATACTCAGAACTGACAGTTCTACATAAAACTGTTCAATAAAGACTGAGTTTGCCATTTTTATTTTGTTTTCTAGGGTGAAAATGTAAGAGCCAAATATAGAAACTGAATTAATTTTTCCTCAAAGCATTTTTTAGCTAATATCTGCCAAAAGAAGGAAGTAGTAGTGTGTGAATTCAAGACATATAAGAAAGTAAAACTAGCAGCCATTCTGAATCTCAAACACCTCACCTAAAATATTTGGTTTTTGTCTAATGCCACATGGAGATGACACCTAAATTAAGAACACAGTGCTAGAACTGGCCTTTCCTTTGCATATGGACACTGAACCCACAAAACTGCTAAAATACCAAAGGAGACATCTGAGATGGAATGGGATGTGCATAGTTCTTCAAACCTTTTATGTCTTCTGGAGACTTAAATTTGCATCAAAATAATCAATTCATGAGTGTTGGGCCATCACCAGGAGGCTCAACCAATCCCAGCAGTAAAATATGAAACATTTTTCAAATTATTTTGTCTGTACCCAGGAAGGATCAAGAGACTCTTCATAAAGAATTCCTGGCATGTGCAAATGCCACCATTTGCCTTAGGTAGACTTAATGACTCTAGTGATTTACTTGAGAAGCTTACAAAAAAGAATAATAATAATAGACAAATAATTTCCATTGGTTTTTCTCAATTTGTTGTACTAGTTTTCATTGACATTCTCATGCTAGTGCCTGTAGAAATCAAATTTGTAGACAAATACTGAAAACAGAATAATAATTTACCATTACTGTATTAGTCTGAATTAAATACACATTTCTTACAAATCCCTTGAAATCTAAAGACCTGAACAAATATGGGGAGAATATTAAGTTATTGTATTAAATTAAATTCAGCTAGCAGATATGAAATTAACATAAATGGATTCAATGTTATTTGTAAAATACAGCTGGGCAAGCGTTGGAAAGCATTCAGTTGTTTACACATGCTTATTTTGATGGTATTTTCATATCACTTTGCATTTTGGCAGCAAATTCATGTGATTGACTTGTACTATGAAAATTCATGAAAATGAATCTTCAGGAGACAAATTCTAAATTTCTTTTAGAAATTATAATCAAGACATGATACAAACACTAGACAGACTAATAAGCAGAACTGGGATATTCTAAAAATGTGTCACTCTAAGTATAGGCTGAGAGAAAGAAAAATTACAGTTTGTATCTGGAAAATATCTCTTTCTCTTGGGTGTTCTATGCTGAATGAATGCAAACACACACTACAGAGTATAAATGCATTTCTAAATGATGAATCTATAAAACCTAATTTGAAGATAAACCCAATAGGGAAGCAAGTAAACAAAAGTATCTTTTCAAACAGATTCTGTAGCTGACAGCTTTCCTAAACAAACTTTCTAAATGACTCAGCCTGTGACCATTTCATTGTAAAAATTCAGTTTCATATTTCTCAGACTCCAGCCATTACAGCTGAAAGCCTTCACTAGCAATTTAGCAAACTGAATTATTCACAGCAGAATATGAAATAACAAGTGGGCATACTGTAAATTTCATAGTGAAAGCCATTAAAACACCACAGATTAATTTTCAACTAAATAAATACAAGATAATTAGAAAAGTTAATCCAAGGAAGTGAAGTCAAGTCTGCTCTTTAATATTTTTCTGTTATTTCCACACACTACAGTACAGTCCCAGGCTCCAGCCTGCATTGCCCTGGGGTCTCACAGAAGTTAACACCCATTTATTTCTCCAGGGATTTTTTGAGCAGTAGTAGGAGTTCCAGGCCAAGAGGACAAACCAGAGAGCAGCTCAGGCCAGAAAACATCTTCCTGAGCTGTTCCCAGCTCTGCTGTGTAAACTGGACACACACTGCTGTTTGACCAAACACACAAAGCAAAAAACAAACCCAGGCTGGGGTAAGCACAAGTGGAGTTGTAACAGACTGGACTCAGGCAAAAATCAGAGATCTCCATCTTCACTAGCCCAAGATGCACAGGAGCTGCTGACAATTACTGAGGCAGCTCTATCTTGTGTTCCATTCAGGTCAAAGAGGGCCTACACGTTTTGTTCAATCATGTTTACCCATTTAAGTAAGAGGATTTTTCTTGCCAGTGACGGCACTGACTGCAATGGGAGTTAAGCCTCCGGGCCTGAGGTCATGACAGTGAGAAAACAAATGTCAATTACTGACTAGCAGAAACAAAAACTGAAAAGGAACTGCAAAAACATGCAGTGTACAGTAGAACACTAATGGAAAACTACAGCAGAGTGAATCCATTCCCCTCCTCTAGATAACAGTTCCTGTATGATGCCTGCTGGATGGACTTTAAATTTATATGTGGCAGGACTTTGGCCATAGAAACCACCCAGTGTTTCTAGGCTTTACACAGCAGTTGGACAGAAAAAGCACTTCACAAGAAAACTGGATACCCAGAATAGCTGGACTGTATGGGAATATACTCAGAGGAAAAGATGGAGAGAAACAAAAAAGAGGAATGGATGTGGCAGAGGGCTGACAGGCCGTGTGGATTCAGACTGCATCCCTTAACTCGTGGCAGAACCAGAAAAGGCTGTGTGATACCAATATCACACAGAAAGGTAGACCTGTCTGTATTTTTGTCGTGTTCTAGTCTAGCTCAAGAGTTACTTTGTCCATTTTGATTTCAGTAGAGGTACAAGACAGAATTTGATCCCTGAGAGAGTCTCCCCCCTCTTTTTTAACTAAGTGGAGTCTGAACAAAAGTGCTCTGCATGTCACTACCCTCTGTTACAAAAAGATAAACACATTCCTAGGCCAGAAGTCACCATAAACAACTTCAAGCTTCAAACAAGAGCCTGCAGATATTATTTCCCTGAGTAATATATATCCAAGACACAACAACATCAATGAGGTGGAATATTCTCTTGAGGAGCTTGAGAAACAACAGCAATTTGGATCTAATGATGCATCAATGTGTCAACATATGAATTTGTACCCAGGAGACAATAATAAATCAATATACCCTTAATACACGATCTGCTTTTCCTGTGTAATTTGCAAAGGAACTCCTGTGCCAGACTGAGCTTCCTCAGCACAGTGACCACTCTGAAATCAGGTCAAGCCCTTTGTTCTCCCCAGCTCAGCAGCAGAGACAAAGCATTGCAGTAACTACTGAAGTGAGCTGGAGTCAGTAGCAGCAGTGAATTTAATTCCGACCAAATATGCTCTGTACAGTTCAACAGTCCATATAATAACAGCACATCTTCCCTTAACTGTAGAGAATTTCATTTCTGATCAGGGAGAAATTTCACAGCAGAAAAAAACTACAAAGAATGCTGTTTACAAATAGCAATAACTTACTACACTTACTAGATGGAAACAATGGAAAGTGAAACTCTGAGTATAAATCCTTCTCTGTCAGAAGGAAATAAAAAACTTACACACACAATTTATTGCATGAATTGAATCTCTTTAAAAAGAATAGAAATAATAAATAAATAGAAAAATGCTCATAAACAGCTTGCAATTTTGGCAAATGCTGTTATTTAGACTGGCTGGTTAATAATCTGTGAGGAGGGAAATCTTTGTTGAGTCCTCCAAGTGAGATATTGAGGCTGGTGCCAGCTAAGAGAGTCCTGTCTGCCTGAATGGAATGCCTACAATCAGCTGATTGAAACACAGGCCAGGCTTAAAACCCAGCATGTCAGACATTGCTAATAGAAACAAACATACTTAACTGGAATATTTACAGGATTGCATCTGCTTTTGTGCAAAGAGCAAAGTGAACAGAGAGAAGAAAACAATTTGCCAAACAGAGGAGGAAAGTCTGGAATAGAATCATTATTTACAGTAGCAGCTTGTATCTGGATGACAGTGTTCAATAAAATATCACTGAAAAAGAGACACCTAAAAGCCAAAACAAGAGACATGGCAATAAAACAGTGAAGGAAGAGCACAGCTGAAAGAAAAGGGCCCATGTAACAAAGACTGTGCTATTCTTAATCAGACCTGCCACCTAGAGAGTCCTTTGAGACCTTTACACTGTAAATTATTTAAACAGACTTACAGAGGATAATTAGCACATATCTATACACCAAGGTGACTGTGACTAACAATAAGAAAGAAACAAAGGAAAAAAAAAACCTCTTCAGGCCATTCTGGGGAGGAGTCATAGCAGGAGGAATAAAGTTCTAGATTCATTATGAAATTCCATTATAAGAACACTTTCAGTATTTCTTCAGCCAATAAATAATAGGCAAGCAGTGCAAGAGACTTTTCCCATTCTTTCTGCCCACACCCCAAGCTCATAAAAGGTTTGCTGTCAGAACACTTTTGCAGAAATTAAAAATGACTTCTGAAATCATCATTAACAAATACAGCACAAGCACTTCTACTACATAAAACTATACTTAGACAATACCAGAAAAAAAAAAAAAAAGCTAAAATACAGGGACATACACCCCCCCAAAACCATCCATATGAGTTGATTCTGTCCAGTCAGAGGTAAAGGCAAACAGTGAGTGAAGAAACTGGAGTAAGATACCAATATGAAAAGTAAATCCATTTTCACTGTGAAGGTATCAATGTTCAGAAGCAAAAAAATCATTCATTCACAATTTGAAATTCATCATGGGTTAATATTTCATAGGGTTCCTTTACCTAATATATCCAATATATATCTCCAAACAAATCAAAAACTGCCAACATTTTGGAGATCTAAAGTTCTTTAGAACTTACATTACAAACTGAGACATTACAAAATAACTTACATTTAATACATTTGAATGTATTTTTTAAAAGTCATTCTATGCAGATGCCATAATGTTTTCTAAGCTTTTGATGTACAGTTCAGAAATTCTAGAGTTGCACAACTCTACAATGATTCTCTGTCTGTTTTAAAGGCATCTAGCTGAAAGGGCACTCTGCACTGTAGGAAATAGGAGATGTTCCCTAGATACAAAATAGTTCACAAATAAATTACAGAATAATTCAAAAATACCTATGAGGTTTTAGGTCATTTTCAGGTATTACTAAATTTGACCAAATTCTAATATTTCTATATTTGCCATGACTAGGTATCAAGAAGTAAAAATTCAATTAACCCAAAAGGCTGAATGCTCTCCAAAATTCATGCAGCTATTTAAATTCATTAAGCTACTAGTATAAATTGGCATCCAAATTTAAAATTAAAAGCTGCCAAGATTTTAATTCAGATTTAACATGCTGTCTGATCTATGATTATACCGAATTTTAAATTAAGTTGCAGACAACTGTGTAAAATATTTTCCTCCAGAAAGAAATGGCAAGGAAGAAAAGATTATGTGCTTATGTTTGTGGTTTAATGTGGCTTTTGATTTGGGGCTTTTAGGGGGGGATTGCCTACTTATTTTAGCGTTTAACATATAGAACAACAAACAGGATATCTGCTGCAGGTATACTTTGCATAGGTCAGCCGTTATTTGTAAAAATGAAATCAGAAGTAGATATTTTTATTGAGAAGGGATTCCCAAAGTAGACAAGGCACAGTAGAATGAGGGGAAATGGAAGCAGAGGCTGGTGCCTCAGCTCACACAATAAAGGCAGGCACAAGTGTGAATGCCAGCCCATCTCCCCTCTGCAGTTCTGGGTCAGTTCTGCAGAGTTATTCTGCCTGATTAACCAGAAACTGAGGGGGCTCCTCTTCATTGCCACATGGCCAAGGCAAAGCAGAACTGTGATGCTGCTAAAAATGATTTGGGAATATAAAAAGCAGAGAACTCAGGGCCACTTGGAAATATCATTGAGCATTTTCACAAGCCCACAGACACAATCACAGGGATTTGATAAATCTGTGTCAGTGTTCAAACTGCAAAAATAGAGCCTGCAAGTCTTACTAGCCTGAACTCTTCCCAAACCAATTTTGTGTATCTTAATGTAAGAGAACCAACTGGAAACCAACCTCCCCTACAACTCTAAAAACCCCTAAGTCCAACTGAGACAATTTTTATTGTTAATCTTGAATTTGTCCGGTAATTTAATTGCAATGAAATATTAAACATTATATGGTAAAGATGATCTGTGAGTTTTGAAGAGTGGGAGGCAAGGCTACTGGACACTGAGGACTCAAGGCAATTCTTTTCATTAAAAATATATCATTTTTAGTTATTACCCAGGAGGTGCTCTTACGTTGTGAATTAAACTTCACAGAAGATTACTTAGTTTAAAAATAAGATTTCTTCAATCATTGCTGAAGCAATGAATTCCCACTGGATGATCCTAGGGTAGCAGAATAAATATGTATGAAAAAGAAGTAAAGGCTGCAGTCTGCCAAGGTTATTCTGTCAGCTGGCAAGAGTTACACAGCACAAAAAAACCTTTCCAAAAATGAAGTGCATTTGAGCTCTAGCTAACACTATCAAAGTAGCAAACTTCTACACTTGAAAAACTGGTTTGGCTTTTTTTCACAAAATATATCTAAAACATAACTTATATTTACACAAAGTGGATTAAGTCCATTTTAAGAAGGTCGCATGTAAAATGTGATGTCTGGGTACAGTTATTTTAGATTAAAAACTTGGAGAAGAAATAAACAAATTTCAAGTGGTGTTCAGTCCAAGGACTTGAGAAAGAAAAAAGAAAGGAAGAAGGTTCAGTTTGAAGCTTGTCAGCAAAGTTATATACAAAACACATTCATTAAAGATATCCTGTTTCCAGCTGTATTTAATTATTCAGTATATAACCAGCTTTAAAGTCTGGACTAGCCCTCAATTTCTTCCCTAAATAATAACTCAGAATAATTACTCAGGGATACTGTTCCAAAATATGCTCAAGAATAACCCTGAAGGAACTCTGCATCTGCCTGAAAAGGAGTATTTCTGCCAAAAAAAACCCACCTCTGTTGTGTTTGTATTAATACCTCTCCTTCAAAAGCTCATTAATTATCAAGAGTCAGAAACACACTGAGATGGCTCCCACCAGACACACAAATCAGAAATCTGACAAATCTCATTTGACTGTAATGAAGGTGACAAGTGCCAGATTCCATTGGATGGATCCTTCTCCTGCACTCCCAGCTGCTCGTGCAGTTTGGCCAACACAGGGAGCCCCAACAGCTGCAGCACTGCTACAGAAAACCCCAGAGCAGCTAAAAGGGGGGAAATGGATACATTCCTGAACACCTGATTGACGTGAAAAATCAAAATCACCATCACCTGAACACAGAAAAATAAATTCTGAAAACCAAGCAGAAACAGAAGGAGAAACAGAAGAGGAAAAAAAACCCCAAAATTACCAGAAACACATGAAAAAGTCAAAAGGAAAAAAAAATCCAAGCACTCTCATTGCCTTGATTGACATTTAATAATTCCTATTTTAATGTATTTTAATATAAATTATTTGTTCATATATAGATATTTGCTAAGTTTGCTACTAGATTCTAACAATACCAATTCAAAAGGGGAAAAACAATTATAAACCTGTAATTTTCAAATGGGCAACTCTTCTTCTAATTAGATATGAAATAAAAAGGCTAAAATATAAAGTGATTTTTTTCTTCAGTAAATATTATCCTTAATTAATATTACTATAGAAAACCATGTTATAACTTCCCTGACCCTCTCTATGCAGCAGCACAAACACTTATTTCCTAATTGCTTAGAGAATACCTGATGCACACATCAGCCACTACAGCCCCCAGCCATGGGGTCCCTCCTTTTGTTGGGTTTTGGCTTTGTAAAAAAATCCAGTCCATCATTTCTTCTCCTCAGCTAAGCTGCCATTAGGTCACGCATCAGTTTCCTCTAATCACAGCAACACAGCATCCCCATGTTTTCACAAGGGTTTTAAATTCTGGCTCAGCTGTGCTAAAGCACTTTACATACCCTTGAAAACTATAAATGAGGCAATCCCGACTGTCAGTCTCCCAAGTAATTGCACATGCCATCCTGCTAACAGCTGGAATGGAGAGTTCAGCAGTGCTAACCCAGCCCTGCCTACACCAGGAAACACATTCATAATCATCTCACCACTGCTGACACCATTTCCCCTCCAATGAGCTTGAGATCGATGGGGAGATCCTGCATTTCCCAGTATGAAGCAGGCACATATGAAATGTTATTTTGCAGGCATGCTCCGAATTCCTGCCTCCCAGAACAGATTTCACTGAGAAACATTCATACAAGACACAAACACAGCAGAATCAAGACACTAATCTTGGAATTTTTGCACCTGTAACAGGCAAGTGTGAAAAGGAAGTGACATTTATAGGTGAAGTTTACACGCTGCAATCAAGCTGGAAAAACACCACTTGAGGAATTTTTTAGTTTTGACTGCTGAGAGGTTGTTCTGAAACTGCATGGCAAACCTCTGAGGAGCACAGAGAAGCTCCTATACTCAGATACTCAGTGCTCACAGCAATTTCTTAGTGAAGGTTGACTGCATGTCACTATCTCCATCTGGTAAGGGAAAACATCATACAGATCAAAATTTTTATATATATACAAGGCCTGACCTATTGCTAGTGATGCTTAATTGAATCTTTTTCAAGAAGCCTTTTTTCACTTGTATTTTATCTGCCTTTAAACTCTTCACTCCAAGAAAGATCCTTGCCTAAATAAACATTTTCAAAGGAAAGACACTAAGCATTTATGAAATGCAGGCAATTTTAAAAATCAAAGACACTGATTCATTCATCGAGTGGAAGACAGGTGATAGTGGAAAGAAAAGACTGTCACCTTTCTTTTCTTCTGTTTACTGACTGAGGGTACAATGAATGGTGTTGTATTAAAACCACAGAATGAAGGATGCCTTTCTGAAAGTGCTAAAAGCATTGAGGAGAAGTTCTGCAAAGTCAAATCCTCCATAGTGGAAGCTTTAGAGAGAAGAACAGCTATTTATAGACAAAAATTGATCCAAAAAAGTTGGATCAGCATTTGGCACAAAGTTTGGGGTCACATAAGAAACCAATTCTTTCATTCAGGCTCCCTGAAACAAAACTACAACCCTGCCATCACAAACTTCTTTCCTGGTTGATAGAGACACTGTCAGACTATTTCCAGACATCCAGCATCTATCAAGACCTAATTCAAGACCTATTTTGAACTCTAAGAGCAGTATGAAAAAGGTGTAAGAGAATGACTTAAATTTCTACACCTCTTTTGTACTCCTCTGTGCTGGCATGGGTAACTGTTCTGGTCCAAAGCAGCAGGGAGTTACATGCTCTTCACAGTGATGTCAAAAGACAAAGGTGACTTTCCACCCTGGGCTTCAGCAGCCACCTGTCAGAGGCATGTCCTGTTTTATTGCCATTTTGAACAAGTACTCTTATCCTGCAAATGGAACTTTATCTTTCCACAGACTCAAGGGATGTTTTTTTTCCTTACTGAATGTGCAACTGACAGTTTTACTCCCCGTGACCCAGTGAGGAAAATGCCTTCACCAGGGAACAACTCCTCAGGCTGAGCAAAACCAGAGAGTTCACAGCCCTGGATATCATCAGGCAAACTGGGTGCATCCCTCAGATGGGGCACTCCAATTACTGCCACAGGCCAAGGTCACATGCTGCCTACAATAATATTGTTTGAAAAACAATAGAAACCTGAGTCCAAGTAATGAAAGCACCTGAAGATGGAAGGATCTCCTACAGGTTTCAAAGCAGTGATCTTTTCTGACTGAACCAATTCCGAGACATTTTTCAGCTGCCTGCCCTTGATTGTCTCCCTGTGTGTGGCTGAAGTTTCCCATTAGAAAACAGAATGAATTTCAGTCCTGAGATGAAAACACATTCTGAGACTGCAATTTCATGTTACAAATGCTTCACCCTAAATGCTGTTGTGGAGTTCCAAGCTGGGAAAAAGAAGAGACTGTGTGGCTGAGGAGAAAAAGAGGCATCTTACTTTCAATGAGTCACTCAGATCCACTTTCAGTTCATAGAGTCCCCTCTTATCTTTTCATAACCAGTCCCACATCACTTCAGAACAGCCCTGAAAAGTGGCACAAAACTTCTAGATTCAATCAATCACCAGAAACTGAATGTGCAGTCACTGCCTTAGCTTCCCATCCTCAAGCACCACTATTTGAGGAAAATTAGGACACCCTACTCTGCAGCACAGTAGAAATACTGTGCAGTTATAAACAAAATAATAATGCAGACATGATGGAGCTGGACACCATTGAGGAGATCAACTCCAGTGCTGGTGACAAAAGTAATAAGCAGGAAATATTGCTGTGTTGCAAGACAAAATCCCTGCAAAAAGCAACCTCTATTCTGGCACAGGAATGAAAAAGCACTCACAGTCAGTGCTTAGGTTTGGGTTTTTATGATGCTAAACAATAACAATTTGTTTTCATTACCATTCATTGCAGTGTAATTGCCCTAATTTTCACAGAAAGTCTGGGGATGAACAGAAGACATACTCATATTATCTGACTCGGTTCCCCCTCACTTTCTGACACTTTTCTCTCCTGTAAGCCCTAAAAAACAGCTCCAGTCATTTACTGTACAGACAATTTGTCACTCACTACTGTGACAATAAACAATTCTTATCCTCCACAGACCCAGTTTGCTGTGGTAACATTCATTTGCAGAAGGAGGATTTCTGAACTGCATCAATCTGAAAATCTCCCAAGAAAAGACACCTGCAAATCTTCCAAGGTTTATGATTCTCCTTGATGAAACAGTGGCTCAGGAACACAGCAGGATGAGCCATCCTGTGCCTTTTGAGATTTCTCATTACAATGCTTTAGATCTCAAGGACAACTGAAACTTATGCAAGAAGTTTTATCGTGCATTTTTCAACTCTAAATAAGACAGCACACACAAAGGGGGAAAAAAACTTTTAAAAAATCAAACCCCAGAACTGGATTTTGGTAGGTGTTTCTCCAAGGCCTGAAGCTCTGAGTCAAGGCAAATAAAAGCTGGATTTAGCCAGATGCAGGAATTTGTTATTGAAGATACCATCAACCAATTTGCTTTACAATTAGATCCCACAGGGAAGCCAAAGATTATGAGTTTATGACTATCTCTGTTGGTGCTTTGTATCACTCAATTTAGGATGTAACCAATCCTGGCAAACATTTGCCATTAGAGATCATATTAGTTGTTCTAGAAGTCACATTAAGAGAACCAGTTCTTAATTAGGCTCACTACAACTTAGGAGTTTCACTATCATTTGATACTCTTAAAGTTTGCCCACAAAGAACAAGATTTTAAGCTTCAGGTAAGGCCACCTGCTTGGAAGAGACCCAGAACACACAGCACCACTTTTTTTTTTTTCCTCTTCTCCTTTCTTCCAATCTAATTTTACATGATTAATCAGATGCATGCTGCCCAGCTTCCTACAAACTGCAAAGCAAAGGCATTGCTATCATAAAAAGCTACTTTTGCATAATCAGATAAGATTTAGCATGCCATTCATCTTCATTATACAGCTGATAAGCAATTCCCAAGTTGTATGGTTTACTTCTCCTGCATACTGATTGGCTGTTATAAAAATAAACACATTTTGGAGCATCCAGTATGTTGATATAAATAAACAAGAGTTGAAATATAAAAAGGGTGGTATATAACTATTTAAGTACAGTATGTACCCTGGAAATAAATATATATATATATATATATATATATATATATCAGAAGCAGCAGAAGTTTTCCTTTTTTTTTTTTCAAAATATATCTTTATTTGAACTTCCCCTCACCTATACACAGAGCAGCAGTTCATCTGACTAATGGGGATTCCAAAAGATGAGACATGTGCAGACACACTTCACATACCTCCTGGAAAGATGTGGGAAGATATTTTCAAAATTCACCATAAATATCTACAGAAAGAGAAAAGGCAACCTCAATATGAGACCTCTTGACCCAAACTCCTCTCCAAAGTCTGTCTCAGGGGTGCAGAGGGAAGAATAAAACTAAATGTTTCTAATAAACAGAACAAGACATATTAATGACTATGGAATCTGTTCATTTTAATGTTAAATCTGCTCTAGATACAGCCAACATAAAGCTGGATATTGAAAACTCAAGAAAAACCACAGCAGTATTCAGTGTAGCAGCAGAGTAGAGGCAGAGTTAATCATTGCTGTACATGTAACTTTGTGCAAGCTACCACAAAATTGGGGTTTTTTTAATTATAGTCTTGGAATTGCTATTTATATATTGTTTATTTGAGTATAAATTATCTGGTTATACAATTTAGATGTATGAACAAATGAAACAATCTAAATTATCACTAAGAAGCAATTGTCTCTATCAGCTTCAGTAAGTACTCCTTTATCAGACTGTGAAATATTTACTACTGCTGGCTTCCTGTTCTGGGGCTCTCTAGAATCATCACCAGAAAGATTGTTTAGATGAAAAGAAAAGTTGGGTTTTTTTATGTTTAAAAAAAACCAACTTTTTTTTTGTTTATTAATACTGATGAATAATTCTTTTTCTCTCAACCCACACAGCACTGAATTACAAGATGCTCCTGGTCAAAACTCTTTCCTTGCAGCACCTGTGAACATTTATTTCATCTCTCCAGAGACCTGTTACCACCTTCCCAAGCTTTCCTTCCTGAGCTTTATTCTTCTGTAAACTTTGGAATTTAGCCTGAGGAGCTAGACAAATTTGGATGCTCTCACTCTTTTCTCAGTGGCTTTGTGCCTGTAAGTATGTGCTCCAGATAGAGGTTATTTTTAACCTCAATTAGTTTGCTGTATTAGCACAAACAAGGATGTGACATAAGGTTGAATAAGCAGACAAGTGCAGGGAAAATTCATAAACTACTATTGCTCAAAATAAATGAAGAAAAAAAGAAAAGAGGGGGTGTGTATATACACAAACACACTTCATCCACTTATCCTGTCATTCTCTTGCAATACCATTCTTTCTTCCCAGGGTAATTTTCTGATCCAGTCCCTGGCTCAGGGATTAACAAAAGGATCATTAGGCTGCACAAGTACAGGTGAACACAGAGCAGGATTTCAATGTATTTTAAACATCAGAACAGGATTTCATCCTTCACTGATACCTCTACCCCTTAATACCCCTCAAGGGCTGTATTTATCTGTGTTGTCAAGCCATAGTGTATCTATGGCCAATGAGGAAATTAAATTTGCTTGCTAGAACACACATATATTCAGTTGTTTATTTTTTCCTTGCTTTCTTTCTTAATAGAAGCAGAGCCCATCAAATTTGCCAGACAGATCATTAGAATGAAATAACACACACGAGATTATTGCAAAATATTTTTTCCTAGTTTCTCTTTCTTCCCACAGCAGCATTTATTCTGACACTGCCCTTCTGAAGGATGGCAGATGTCTGGGGCCATGCAAGTCAGCTTCCTAATGGAAGAGAAACCAGTGACGTCAAGCCTGGGTATAATTTAAGTGTAACTTGTTCTATTTATGCAGGGCCTCGGTTCCAGATTTGACAAAGAAATTACCAAATTGCCTCTGGGTGATGTCTTCCTTCAATAACAAGCCCAACAGCAGTGGGCAGTGCTCAAAGAGCAGCTCTGCCTGGAGAATTGAATTTAATCAGAGCCCTGGGTAGAGAGAGAACTCCCCTGCTGCTCTCACAGCCCCTCTCCAAAAGCCTTGTCACACAGTAAGACTTGCATGAGCAACACTTCCAGCAGCACAGCACGTCTTCCCAGGACTGAACATATGCTCGTGGGCTAAGGAAAAATCCTCCCTGAGTCTGCCTGGAACCACCATCTGTTGACACCTACACGCCCCTGTTCCTCACCACTGACACTGACAGCTCCTACAGGTCAAGTCAGAGGCTTTGTTGCACTAGACTTGCTGCAAACACAACCCACACATGGCAGTCACCCTCTCTAAACACTCACCCAGAGCACAGAAGCATCAGCAGTTACTCACCAACAACTTGCAGAATAAGGGCACTTTTACAATGTTTGTCTGGAGCAGCTCTTCAGATGTGGTTTTTTTCAAAGTGAGATTTTATGTTTCTAGATACCTAACACCCAACACCCAAGCTAAAATTTCAGATTTGTGGGAAGTAATAATTTCCCTCATTTTATTACAAGCTTGTCTGAAGAGAGGGGGGTATATTTATAGCCAAGATTACCAGCCAGTAGCTGAGCTAAAACCTTGGCAGGCATCCACTGAAGATGACAGTGATCCACTGAGCTATGTTAACAAGGACAGGGCACAGGGGAAAGAAGTGACCACAGAGGCAGAAATACAGTTGAGGAACAAAGCTACTGGATTTTGCTAATCTGATTATATTAAACAGCCCATTATAATGGTCTCTATTAAAAACTTTAAAAAGCATAAAACTATTTCTTCATGATATGGCCATTCTAGCCAAATAACTCTAAATCAAGTCCAGAAGGGAAAATCCAAGACATTTCTATCTCTACAACTTTATGAATTTGATTTCAGAATTAAAAGCAATTCTGTTTAGTACCCTAAAATAATCTATAGACTAAATTGGTCCCTAAAATGTGATCAGTGAACATATTGATGTTTTTAACTTTCCACATGTGTTAAACAATGTTTAAGATCATGCAGCATTATGGAACTAGTAGAGAGAGGAGAGCATTGGAATGTGTAACAGCCTGCTAACATACACAGCTTTAAAAACACAAGAGGCAGGGAAAATTATCCTCCCAGACATTCCACCAACAATTAGAACTGTGCACTAAAACAGTAATGCTACACAGAGTGAAAAAAAGCCAGCATCTGATTTTCTGAATTCATTCATTTTCATGTTTGTTTCCATGAACATTTGTCACTGGCTTGAGTGTTACATGAGTCTCCAGTTACCAGTGACCCCATCTTTCAGTGGAAATACACAAATAACAAGGTCATATAAGGAGAGGGACTAGAATCACAAGTAGAATTCCTCCTGAATAAGTGACCCCAAGGTCTGCAGTTTTTCTAGACACATCTGTATTAGAGTTCCCTTCACGGATAAAAATCCCATATCTACAGAAACACCAGGCTAAAGTAAAACATAATGATTACATCTTAAACTGTTATTTGTCATACTTTGCTATAGAGCACACGATCCCTACTGTTGTTAAACTTATTAACTGGTATTCCCAGCTGGTTTAGATTCAAAGCATTCAAGCATATCAAGGATGATCCATTGCCTTTTTACAGACTATTAAGCAAAAAATGTTTTAGGAGCCCTGAAAAAAATCTAAACCCAATTTATATTCAGGATTTGACTTGGAACCATTAAAATCTAAATCACTAGTGCTAAAATTTGGAACATTAAAATAACAGCAATATGCTTAAACATTTCACTCAGTTGTGTTCACTCAGTTTCTGTTTGAGACTCTTCCAAAGAAAACAACCATAGGTTTCACTGAACCAACCATATGATAGAATCAGGGACAGATGGAGAACGAGACTGTGGCACTGCACTCACAGATGGAAGAGTTTGTAGACAATATAATAAAGATATTTTACACCTCCCTGTATTTTCAGTAAACAGTGAAATAAGATACCAAAAGGCTATCACTGTGGGTGGTAGAAGCAACAGTTCCTATTTGCAAAACCATGCTAAAATCTACACTTGAACCACATAACATTAAAGTAGTTTTGATTTCTGAAATGCCCTCCTTCCTGATTTCCACGAGATGAGTTTTAGTAACTACTGGGAGCAGTGGCTTAATTCAAACCAATACCAGCTGAATTAGGGGTACATTCCCAGAAATTCTCTAATGTGATTGCTCTCAAAGGCAGGAATGTCAACCGTACTGGCCAAAAAGTTAGAACACCCTGAAAAGCAGTGAATTAATTCCCTGTTTTGCTTTGCTTGTATGCACATCTTTGCCATTCCCATTCCTTTATCTGATCCCATGAATTTTCTGATGTTTACTCTACAGTTCTCACTCCCAATCCCACTGGTGGGAGTGAGTGACCAGCTCTCTGGGGCTCAGCCACTGGCTGGGGTAAATGAAGTTGACTCATTTAGAAGCCTCCTTTCAGTTTCATTTTTTCCAGAGTTGTCTCTTCTGCCAGGCACTCTCACTACAATAATCTTTTTTGATCAACTAGTGTAACAGGTTTATCCTACAATTGCAAATTATGTCAGTGTAATGCAAATTAATTTTTATCATTTCTTATTCAAAAGACATAATCCCCGGAGACAGACAGACACTCACTGCTTTGATCACCAATAGAAATTGCAAGAATTAAGCTTTTCATTTGTCCTTTATAAAAATATTTGTCCTAGAAATCTTTAAAAATCAACATTTATTTTAAAATTAAATAGGATGCTATTGCTTGATTTATATTATGAAAGCAGTAACTAATTACTGGTAACAATAAACAGACTTATGTAATACACAATTTGGATCATTGAAAGTAGCTAATAAAAATTCACAAATATTGATGAACCCACTGAAATACTGAAACCTTGATCAACTGCTCTGCTGAAACCTACACACAGTGATTCTTAAAGCCAAACAGGTCATTTTGCCAATACGTAGTGTTCACGTCTATATGCTTTATAGAGCCTCCATAGCTTTAAAACATTCTGTAATCACATTTTCCACAACAGAATTTGACTGTTGACATCATGAACTATAATTATTCAGCAGCTAATATTATGGAAAATTATATGTCATTTAGTAAAGCTTCACATCAGAGAGGGAACCAGTTCTGAAAATAAAAGATAAATGTAAGAAACATAATATTAAAATTTATTAGCAATTAGCAAATGAAAGCAAGAAACCATTCAAGATTAGGTGCACTCCAAGTTCTCCAGCTGAAGTGACAGAGCTTAAATACAGGTAATAAAGGCTAAAAGTTAAACCATCCCAATTGACATTTTACCTTATATACTTGTTTGCATTACTGTGGAATAATCAAATACCAGTCTCTGAGCAGTCATGTTTCTATGTGACAAGTAAAGACCTTACTCCCATCTTCAATTTATCCCCCTTGTATTAAACAGCAGCTGCCCACCAAGACTGAACTCAGTGCAGAAGTATTTGCAAGCACTTGGAAGCTGAAACTAATAACATCACATATACCTAATTGTTTAAGGGAACCAAATGTATTTCTCATGTTGCTACATGTCAAATGGATCAATTACCTCACCTCATGTGCCTTGTCAAACTGAAAACTGATCTTGCATCTTTCCAGGTCACACATCTATTTATTTCTGTCATATAATGTTCAGCACTTTGAATGATTTATAGGTAACAAGGGAAGCTGCTCTATGTTTTGCCAGGCTAAAAGAGGAGTTCAGAAAGCAGCAGTCCCTAAGCATTTCCCCATCCCTTTTATTGATGCACAGTAAATGAACTTCAGCAAGACTTTAATGTAAAACTTCCAAATAAAACCATTTATTGAGTTCTATACACTTTGAGCTCCCAAAATGAAAATTCAAGACAAAATGCCTTCTAAACCTTAGCTTTGTGGGCCACATGTTGTTGGTAGAAAAACTATTTATTATGGTACCATTCCCTCCTAGTGTGAGGTGATTAACTGCAGATCAAATGTATTAACTATGCATCAGGAGTTGGCTACAATATTCATCTTATAATGTCACTCTGTTGATAGAACCACTTTTCCCATTACACTAAAAATTCCAATACTGCAATTAATGAACCTAGGTAATGTTTAAAGTAAATAACCCCTTTTACTATAACAGGAGGGAAAGTATTTACATGTGGATGAGGTACAATGAAGCAACCTGTTCACAGGCTTTTGTGCAATTCCTCCATGCAATTAGTTCAGGCTGAGAAATGCAATGTGAAACCCCCAAATTAAATACAATTAGTTCCATGGATAAACTTCACACCAAAGACACTTTAATACTCCCCGGAGACTACAGTCCCTTCTCTTACTAGTGTTCACATATTTTTATAAATCCTTTGAACTAGATCATTCTTCCTCTCCTGTGCTATACACATTTATTCTTGGCACTAGAATCTGTTCATTTTTCTTTGAATTCTGGGAGTATTCACCTGAGTCGTGTTGTGGCTGGAAACCAGTTACCATTGGGTGCACATAGGGAGGGACAGTGAGTAAATCAGTTCAGGGCCAGACATTCTATGGATGTAAGGAGCTCAGCTCCTGCCAGGATACCCATATCCCACAGACAGATGAGATCTCCAAGGGTTAACCTTAAGTAGTCAAGTCCCCATCTCATCTAGTGCATAATCTCCTCATCAGTATGGGCACACAAAGAGAGGGACATTATAAAACCACTGCCATATGCTTCTGATTCAGGATGTAAAACACTCCAGGGCATGTCTGAAAGCAGATGGACCTCTGCAGAGATCATCTAAATCCATGGCACCCCAGGGACACTCCAAGGATGGCACTGTACCACAAGACTTTACCTCCCTGAAAATGTATGGAGCAAAAGAGATCTGACAAAGTACTCAGCATGGCAGATCAGTCTGCAACCTAATAACATTGCATCATACAAATTGGAAATATGTGATAAACACTCAGATGGATTTCAGATCTGAGGCTGTAATAGTTAATTTCATGAGGCCATCAGATTACTAAGCAATGGCAGTCAAAAAAAGAGTAAATTGAAACTTAGGCAGTGTTAAAGGAACAGAGACCAAAATACCATTATGCACTCCATGGCAAAACACCTTAATCACCATCCACTTTGCATCTCCCTGCCTTCAAAAAGAATAGAAAAGAACAACAGGAAGAAAAGAGCAGGCTGACAAAAATGAGCAAAGATATTAAATAGTTTTGTATTAGACTCAAAGGCTCCTCTGTCAAGATTAAGGAAGAATTTTGATAGAAGTCTATAAAAATCAAGGGTGTCATGGAAAATAAAGCATATCAAATGACAGGCAGATGGCAGGTTACAAGCATAAAAAATATGGTCCTTCATAGTTCTTTAGGAATTACACTCAGGATTAAAAAACAGTGGACACTTCCTTAATTCATAGGAATTCCTTTTTGTTCAACATCTTGAGTAAATCTCAGAAAACCAAATCAAGTAAAGCATGAGGGAATTCAACAGGGAATCATAAATCAGTAAAATGAGGATTCCTTTAAAAATAGGTCAGGATACATTGCAATATTAATCCTTCTCTAAGTACAGGTTGCTTCATGTACATCCCATTTTCCTATATTGCAAATGCTTTCAAGCATCGTATTAGTGTCGAAGCAGCTCAAACAGCACAGAAGTCTTGTTCAGCACTGGAAGGTTTTCTCATATTTCCCTAAACAATGGGAAAGGAGATGAATATACACACTGCATCAGGAGTTACCGATGAAGCAGAATAAATGGGTCACACAGTGTTTTTAAAAAGTCTGTTACAGTGAAAATACATGCCCACTAATGGGATGTAAAACCAGGTTCTCAGTAAGTAGGTCATGCAGCATTTTTATAGACTATTAGAACATACACATGCATACTAATGGAATACAAAACTGGATTCTGTAAAAGTAAGAAGATTAGAGAGACCAAAAAAAATCCTGTGACATGGATGGGTCTGAGGAGGTTGCTCTATTAGACAGCTGTATATATTTGTCAGGGATAATCTGTTTCCTGAAATATTTCTGTCTCTTTTCTTACAAAGTTGTTTGGAACAGCCTCTAGGGGAACTGTGCTTCTCTGTTAGCTCAGAGTAATAAAAACATAGCTCACTCCTAAAACTGAATGTTAAAAAGTAATTCTGCCTCTAGAGAGCACTACTGTAAGCAGTCCAAAGTTTGAGGAAAGGAAGCTAGAAGATGACAGAAACAAAACCAAGCATATTTATGTTTAAAACCATCATTCATTCTCCTATAATTTTGTTGACAAGACCAAGCTTACATACAAAAATAAAAAACACATTGAACTGGCATAATATATAACTATAATAAAACTACAACAGCATAATATAAAGGATGTAAAGCAACGTGACTTAAATATAAACACCTATCTTCTTTTATTTAGGAATACAAAATATTTATACTTAATGCTCATTTATTTGAGACCTAGCAGACAAGATCATCATTTCTACTCCTAAGATTGATTTGTCACAACAAAATCAAGATAGTTGAAGCAAAAGATTTCTGACAAGTAAAAATACAGCATCAATTTAAGCAGCACATTATACATCTCAAAAGTGAAAGTGCATTGATCTGACTAGTTACAAATTTATGTACCAGATAAAATCTGCACTGATATTTAACTGCTCCAGAACCCAAACACATTCACAGTTTAACTGTGGATTCAACTGTTGAGTGTCTTGGCCTTGCAGATGGAATTAATTTTTTGTGAAAGTAGGCTGCCCTGAATGAAAGCAAAATTTTTTCCAGCACATTCTTCATCCTTCAGCAAGGGGGGCTTGCTGAGGCCCAGATTAAATGCAACAGTTAAACATCATACTGCAGATTTATTACTACCCTTGCCAAATTTATTTCTAGATCAAAACTCAGACTAAAAAAGTTACTCTGATGAGTCTGAGACTTCTGTTCCTGCTATCCCCCAGTCAACAAGGGCTTATGGTATTTCATACCACAAGCTAGAATACAAGCTGGAAAATGTAGTTCTCTAAATAAATAATTCCATCAGTAAACTACTGAACTCAAACAATTCTCTCATTAGGTTTGAATTGCACAGAAACACAAAGCTTTTGGTGGGTAAGGGATTCATTTTATTTTGTGCCACCCTCTCTCTCTGAGGACAAGGACTTCATTCTCACCAGATAAACCCAGCAGAGGATGACTCCTACAACAATCCCATTTCCTTTATCTCCTGGAACTCTCCACTCCTACATGGAAAACAGGAGTGAGGAAATCCTGCCTGGCTTAGGAGAGCCTATGAGGTACAGACTGGGCAGTTACCTCTTGCCTCTGCTCACCATCATCCCAAAGGCAGCTCCTCCCAAAAGTATTTTCCCCCTTTCAGGGCACATCCCAGATCTGCTGAACATCTCCCTGGTTTTTAGGGGACACCCCAAAGCAGACCAGGTTTGGTAATGGGCCTGCCAACACTACCTCCTACAGCAAGTCTGTCTTCCTGTTCTGATTTATAGTTTCTCCCTTGTCACGTGAAAATCAGAATTTCCAATTAGCAACATCAACTGGGCAGGTTGCCTTTTTTAAGTCTGGAAATAAAAGTAGAGTAAGATAACACACTGAAATTGTACAAGCTCAGTATGCAAAGACAAGCAGAAAACACTGCAAACAAAGCAACCCTTAAATAAAAACTTATACAAAGAATACAAATGTATACTATCAAAACTCATTTTGTGATGTAATTTGCAAGATTATATTCTATATCTAATATTCCAGAATTAGAAAGCATAGCTTTTTAAAACAAACCTTTTTTAGCACCTAGAAACTCTAAAATAAGTTTTGAAAACCCACTGGATGGTGCATACAAGCACCTGGATGATAATCAGTATAAGGAATTCCTGTCAATTAGATTTTTTTTCCACCAGCAAATAACTCTTTAACAATCAAAGGCCCAGCAGTGTTCAGGGAGCAACAGGAAAAAGAGTAAGAAAATGTATAGACTACATTCAAAATGCAACTGGCATTGCCAGAATTTACTGACCTGCATCCAGTTCTAAGTTAATTTTCAGCTCTTCTCACCACCCATAGGGAAGAATTGTAATATGCCACCTTGTTAAAAGTAAGACAAATGCATTCTGTTCTGCATCTGGATGTTCAGGAGTTGGTTTCACTTACTTCTTGTCAGCTTATGACCCTTAGGTTTTCCCTGCAGGTTTGATTTTAATCAGATTCCCAAAGTAAACCACTTGACAAGGGTTCTTGACTTTCAAGTGCTATAAAAAAAATAACTCCTAGTGGTTGCAGAAACAGAACATTTTCATTTAAAATGACCTTCTCATTTCTGATGCTTCCACCCTGAGCAGATTGCCTCGGGAACCAAAGGACACAAATGTCCATTCAAATATCTCTTTTTATTTTATATTTTGGGCTTGGTCTGACACGAAGTTTTTGACATGCCAAGAAACAGAAATTTTCATATTATTTCCAGCTTTAAAAAATCCAGAAATAACAAGAAAAAAGAAAAAGATTCAAAATTCACTGTAAGCTATCTGCATGGGATACTTCCACACCATAGCCAAGGCAAGAGTGCAGAGCATGTCAAATAACATTAACATTGTAGCAGCTGATCACAAATAAAATTAAAGTGGTCTGAAACCAGCACCAAATGTTTTGCAGAGCATTCTGCAGTAACAAGTGGGTTCCCATTCACTCTGCAGAACTATCTCCCAGTGAGAGTGGTGCTGTGAAAGAACAGGAATTGTTCCAGATCCCAGGCATACAAATTCTTTCTCATTCTAAAAGATAGAAGAACTTTCTCCAAAGAAGTAATTTTTATTGAAATCCCACTAGGCGACATTTATGGAGTCATTTTAGCCATAATCTAGGAGTGTCCCTGTAACATCTGGACAATTTAAAATAGATCGTTATGACTGGCTTTGTTTTTCTTTCTGAATTGTAGGTTTTCTATGCAGCCTTACACATGCACTGCCTGAAGGTGACCCTGAGGCTCATTGGCAGCAGATGAGGGGCCCTTAATTCTCCTGGGTGTGTTCTAGAAACACAGCAGGAACACAGCACGTGTGAAAAACCTCTGTAATTACTTAATGAGCCTGACAATGATTTCTCAGGGGAATACAGCAACTGCTCTTGTAGTAGCACCCTTAAAAAACAAATACCATTTTTACAGATCCACAGCACTGCTCTGAAATTCCCCATTTCCCAGGCTGCCTCACGGGAAAAATTCACTTTCTACTCTGCATTCACTCTTGAACAGGTTCTCCAGTACCAAGCAGCATTTCCAAGATCTCACTGGGACTTATCCTCTATCTCAAAGATTGTTTCGTGAAAAACATTTTCATTTTAGGTTTGTTTTTCTTTTAGTCTGTCCTGAAAATCATCATTTTTGGGCAAGTGTCCTTATTTAATCATATGTCACGCTAAAAATCTTGCTAAGAGTAAGATACGAAGTAAATAGAAAATAAAATTTAGGTCTGAAAGGAAAGAAAAATCACTCTATAGAAATGCAAAGAGAAATAAAAGGAACCATTCTCGTCCCACACACTTTTTCCAAATTTGCATTCACTGAATAAATACTAACCAAACTCATAAGTAATCCACATCAGCTTTGGGTAGTGAATGAAGGGCACGGGGAGGAACTGGGAACCCAGGAACTGGGTTTTGTTTTGAAGAAAAGAGTTGGGGTATTTGTTTACTTTTATTGAATACCACATGAGAGTAACAAAGTCAATTTGCAGGAAATACCCAGTAATGGGCCAACCTAAATTACTGATCTTGAGTTTTTGCAAAAACTGAATTCCAGAAAGTCTGACTTTATCTGCAAAGATACTCATGTCAAGATTAAATCTACGAAGTTCTTAGCCAGGAACGATTACATTGCTCTTAAATTCAAAATAATTGGTTACAAGAATGTGAAATCAGGCAAAGCCAGTTAGTGTTTACAGAAAAATCTCACTGACCTCACTAATTCAACTAACAAGAAATAGTCTCTAAAATGTTATTTTAGACAAAGAAATATATTCTAGTTTGGTGCCCACCTATCTGGTTCCTCAGCATGAAAACACTTCCAGAGAGCCCAGTTCACAACAGCCACTCTGTCACAGGAAAATTCCACCCACATTTTGTGAAATAGAAAGATAACAAGTTTGGAATATGACAACTCAAACTCACTTCAATAAGTGCAAATGCAGGGCACAAAACCACTGTCCAAGGCAGAGGTCATGTTATTGCAGCACCCAGAGAACCCATTTTACACAGAAGAAATTAATGAAAAAGAAAAGATATACATGGACTGCAAAGGAATTTGGTCACAATGGGAGTCCTAATGCAGAACTACTTTCATTCTTCATTTGAGTAAAAGTGATGCATTTTCGAGCTAACTTTTCAATAATGTAAAAGAATTTTAGGGAGTAAATTTGTAGGGATAATTGCTCTACACTTCCAGCTCCTTTTGGCTGAAATGTTTACAAGTGTGTGTGATTAATGGCAATCTGTCACCATCATTGCCTCTCAGAAGAGAAGCCCAATGTGCAGCACTTCTACCAGCATATATTACCATGCCAGAAGAAAACAGAATCTAGAGCCAGAAGTGCCAAATACTCGAGCAACTGTCAGAGAGAGATCCCAGAAGAAAAGCTGGCTGGCCAAGTGGAAAGTATCAGCCAAAAGCAAAACACTTCCAGGAAAACATATCTAAACAAGAATTTCCCTCATTTTTCTTGTCAAGAATCATGAGGAAAGCAGAGCAGAAAAAAGGCAGAAGGAAAACGTCTCTGAAATGGACAGGAAGTACATTAAAGTCTCAGTGTTGACCACACTGTACTTAGAGGTGTTTTAGTGGATGTGTCAAAATAATGAATTTTAATAGGAATTTTTAAAATGTAGATTATCTCAAAAATCAAAAATTTCCAAAAAATTTCCAGCAGTTTTTATTACCCTGTTTTCCTCTCCAGTGTACACATGGGCAACCTCAGGACATGGGGGTTTTTCCTGCTCTATGCACAAATATGCCAGATTACCTGTTGTTCAATAAAGTGGAAATTTACTCTGAAAGCACAAGCTTCATTTTGATATGGTTACTTTGAACAATAGACTAAGGGCAATAATCATGCAACATGCAAGGGGGTTTAAGAAGAATATAATACTGTGAGATATTCAGACAGGTGACACAGTGCTCCACACATTCAATCACTTACACTTTAAATTTCAATAAGATTTTAGTATAAACAATAAGGCCTTACAAGATGCAGTATAACAGCACAACTTGTCAGAGACAATCCCAGTAAACTGAACTCAGACACGTGCACCACATTTCTGGAGAATCAGAATTATCTGACATAGCCTTTAGTCACTGTTTTTAAATCTAAATAGAATTAAGCACAAAGGCATTTAAAGTTTCTGAGTCTTTGGCAGCTTGAATTCTGAGTCTAAAACAGAATATGAGGAGAATAAGAAACATAGTAGGTATCCTTTGTTGTTTCCTTGAATCTAAATAAAGTACACAGATTTCAGGAGCATAAATAAATAAAATTAAAAAGAACAATAATTTTCACTATTTCTTCATCTGTGGAGATTTCATTAGTAATATTTAAGATTCACAGCATTTAAATATGAATGACAAGGAAGTGGGATGTGCCAAGAAGCAGAGCTTTCACTGTTACACTTTAAGATCTGTTTAAAAATCAAGTTGTTGCTCCTAAGTAGATTCAAGGGATGGGAGTCTCCAAAGGTTTTTCTTGTCGCAGCACAAGGAAAACATTGAAACAGTTTGTAGTGCTTCATGCACCCTCCAAATGTATATCCTACACAGCAATTCCCTGAATTTGTGGAAGTCTGTTTTTCTGAAAGGTTTTATTCTGTTTCTCCAATACATTCTTTTCCTTTAAAAAGTGAGTTTATTTTATGGCTTTTTTTTAATGTTGTGTTTTCAACTTTTTTTCTTAGTTACCCCATTAAGCAGAAGCCAATCTAAACCATCTGCTACAACATTTCACAACGTCTGAAGACAATTGCCCAGCCCATTTCAGGACCTTTGTGTACTGGTAGTAATGGTAGAATCTTACCATTGTGTCCATTTTTGCACATATTATTAATAACTAATATATATTTGTAAATAATAGCTGCCATTAAACATAAAATATAATTATTTGTCGTCTGATATACAACAAGTATAATTTTATTACATGATTTGTAATATACTTAACATTACTATTAAAAAAAATATGCTACTAGTATGAGTGAATTCAAACAAGTGGTTATTAAAGCCACTCAGAAAACATTATTTAGAGTGTCTTTCTTGATTAACCACACACACAGTGCTCTCTCCTCTAGGGCAAGGACCTCAGAAAAAGTATATCCAGAATACCAGAACATAATATAGTCAGCCAAATTTCTATAAAATCAGTCTTTCCTCAGAGAAAGAATTAGAATATGCCATCAAGAATCTAGGATAAAATTACTCCTCTCTAAAAACTGAGGAACAGCAAAAGTACAAATTCAACCTTCACAACAAAATCTTTGCAATTTTGGAAATGTGTCAAGTATTGTTCTATGTAATCATTTTATCAATTATTGTTATTTAAGACATCTCTTTTCCACTGTAATCTTTTTCTAAAGTTATTACTTGCAGACTATAACCAAAACATGCTGTAATAAATAATGAAGTTTTTATTTCACTTCTTTCCAGACGGGGAATTCTAGGAGATGAATTATTTATGCATTATTTCAGATTCAGAACAACTCTATGGCTTCTCTTTATGCAGCTTCAAATACAGCTAGAGATTAGCAGAAATGAGATGGATCTAGTCAAATCAGTATGAGCCCTAATACCACTGAGCATGATGTGAAATATAAGATGTTCTTTTTACTTGCTACAGAAAAAAAGTTGTGCTGATAATGTAGTCGAAGCTTTCCATGTTTGTGGAAAAGAAATCGATGTAACTGCAAGATAATTTTAAAACACTGCATTAGGTCTCCTGCTCAGGGAAACCCTTGAAATTCTGCTGATTTGACATAAAGATGCATCAATTGCTCTTGTCACTCCTAGAAGTAATAAGAACAGAATCCCAAATAATCCAGATATTTCTGCCAGCAATAACCACTTTTCAAGTAGGAAAAAAAAATCTCTGTAATACCAGTAACATAATAATTAACAGAAAGTATTATGACAACAGCCTTAGCAATACTGCTCAATATTAATGCTGATTTGCAGCTTACAGCTATTTAACTATTACTCAAAATCTGTCCTGCTCTGAAGGTGGGAGATTGGTTTTCCTAAAAACACTATTTTTCATTACTTGAAACACTGCAGGGGAGTGGAAATCACGATTCAAAAATCCAGAGATTTTTAAATTATAGCAAAAATTGATATTATCAACATAGCCTCTAGTGACCATTCATTCTCTCATATTAAAATTTTCCTCTTGAACATATCAGCCAGAAGTTTATCCTGGCTTCAGAGCCCTGAATTAGGCTAGCAGTGCACTATGAATACTATTTTAGAAAAACTTCATCTCTGACTTCCATTACTCTAAAATGAAAAAATAGAAAAAATAAAACTTGGAATTTATTTATTTATCCACTGCTTAATAGTTCCATGAATTATTTCCTGGTAACAAATTGCACTTTATGAGCCATTTGAGAAGAGATCACTCTGTGCTTGTGATTTGCTGCTTAGTCATATAAATGGCAGATTTTATCCCCCAGTTGAGTAGTGTTGGCCTAAAGTTAGGAATTCTAGACAAGAAAAATGTGAAGCTAATATTTACTTGATATTTTAAAATCATTTCCTCTCTCCTCATAAACCTAGCTCTGCACATTGATCTAATGTATAAATACCATTATTTGTACTAATAAAGAGTTGTTACTTTCATTAAAGGAAATACAAACACAAATACACAGCAAAATACATAGGGTGGTACAGGAAGGGAGTGCTTAAAGGGTAGTGAATAAACACCCAAACATTGAGTTTTCCTGGGGAAAACTTGAAGCAAGGCAATGTTCCAGCTGTTGAATTTGCTGTATCTTGCTGAAAATGGGAGAGTTTTCTCTGCTGCCAGTGAGGAAAATAGAGGACAATAGAATCAAGGATCCACATTCAGCAGAGTCCTGTGGACACGTCTGCTCAGAACCTCAAAACAATAAATCTTCATTTAGATTCAAACCTTTGCTCTGCAGTGAAAATGCCCTCAGGAGAGCTGTAAAATGTTTTTTGCAGCCATTCCCATCAGCTGAGAAAAGACCCCTCAAATCCTCCCACAGAAACATTCTCAGCAAGACAAGTAAAACAAACAAGAAATAAAATAAAGAGTGATGATGTTATTTTGGGTGAAAAGCTCTGGGACTATTATGACAAAGTATTTGGTTTGTATGTTTAAAAGCAACACAGAATTTTTCCTCTTCCCTGAGGAACAGAAGCACATAAACCTTGGAGTCAAATAGAATACAAACCTACCTGAACATCCCCCTTTTCTCCAGGTATGGCAAGTTCTAGCAGAAAGGAAACAGACTTGAAGACAGCCATGGAGGAAACCACCTCTGTGATCAGAGAGAAGTTCAGCAAACAGTGGAGCCAGATTAGCTGGACAGGCTGAATTAACTCCCTGGGGCAGAGCTTCTGCTTCCAACTTCTACTTGAACTAACCCAGGGATATTTCCCCACATTGGAAAAAGCTCTGCCCTCAGAGTAAAAATTGCTGTTTTCTGGAATGGGCTCATGGCTGAACAGCTGCAGAGCCTGTCCTGTTACAGTGAGTAAATGTTTTGCAGAGAATACTGTTCTTGGAAAACATTTGGCTTAACATCTCACAGAATGAGCACAATCTCACAGGATGAGCCTCTATTTTTGGGAGGTAATATTCAGAGATACAGGAAAAGTCTATCACATTGCTGTAGTGTTCACAACATTAACTGCAAGCAAAACAATTTAATCCAAATATTCTTGTGACAACCACCTTCTTTGAACTTTTAGAAAGTTACACCAAAATTGACTTTTGACAATTGATCACAAAGCTTACATTTTTCCAACGTTATTAAAAAAAATCTGCCAGAAGTTGTCCTGGAGCAGGGATGCAGAGTTTGGAGCTTCCCCAGATGAGCAATAAAAACACTGTAGAGTCAGCCACAATGCCACTGCTACTCGTGCAGTCTAGAAAACTCATACAGAAGAAAAGAATATGCTGAACTTGAGAAAAGCCCAATTATCTCAGCAGTTACTAAAAACAGTGACCCTGAGGTGCTCAGGGCTTTGCAGGGCACCTGCAGCGAGTTCCAAAAGAACACTAGTAGGAAGAAGACTCCAAGAAGACAACTTGCATTGGAATTAAACTGAAAGAGTTGCCATTTAAACAGAAGAGGCAAAAGGGAAAATTAAAACAGAATACAACAAAAATTAAGTACAAACAATTCTTCCCAGCTTACTGTTCATGTAGGCACATCTTTCATTCTAGAATTGATTTTCCTAATCTTATAAATTTTCTGAGCTGCAAAAAAGTCTAGCCAGCCTCAGGATAGATCCTTCAGATGCCTCTAAGGCCAGGTTGGCTGTACCAGTTTGGGTCTTCTCACTTGTTATCACTATAGTCTTCATAACCTCCTTTCCAGGCAGGCTCAGTTCTACCCAATTTTCTTAGAGAAACTTGATGTCATTGATTATTTGATCTTTTAATTTTTTCTGCTTGCAAATATTGCTCATAAGAGACAGAAACAGAAAAAGGAGAAGATGAAACAGAAGAAACCACTGTGTGTTTTTTATTTATTTTCACAAACTCAGAACAAACTGCTTTGCCAGAATATTGCATAATTCAAGCACACATCCCCACACGGGAATTCTTAGTTGGTAGACAGAGTAAAAAATTGTGCTTTTCAAAGAGAAGGTACATCATCTTAGTTTCTAGAAGAGCTCCATGGAAGAATAAACAACTATTTTGAAGTCCTAGCAGAGACTTTTTAAAGAAAATGTATTCCAAATATTATTTTTTAGAGAAAATATCTCTATATCTCCTCCTTTCTAAAAGGATCATTTAAATATTAATGAGCACTAGAACATATAAATACTAGTAAAGGATAGAGAAAAAAAAACCTGAAGTAGCTCACCTGATGACATCTCAAAGGAAAACTTATCTAATAAGAAATACAGACCATGAAAAACAATTCATTTTCTTTTGACATTCCTCCAACTCCTTTCTAAAAGGAGGAGAGAAAGGGAAAAAAAAAGATAAGATAAAACCAAAATCACTTTTGCACCACCCTGAAAGTAAAAGAAATGAGTACATAGAGTGGAATAAATATAAATGTGCAAAGCTGCAGAATCTGACTCACTAGAGTTTGTGATTTCAGCTACAGCTTTGCAAAACAATAAATATGGCCAGCAAGACTGAAAACCTTCTGGATCAAACTGCAGGTGTAAAAAGCAAACGACCAGAAAGTTTCTCATGTACAATCCTGCATTCTGACTCGGGGGCTCACATCACTTGTCACCCCTACCACGAGAAGTGCCACTGTCCAAGAACTGTAAAATCTCTTCCGACACTGGTTATAATAATTTGAGAGTTGGCAATTTAAATCTGGCACATAAGATCTTCTGTCAAAACAATTACAGTCTTTTGGAAAAGGTTCTCCTGTGCTGTCTGGATTTCTTTGTGCAAGGTTGTCCCCTTGTCATTTGCAACCACATCCATAACATTTTAATGGCAATTGCTGGACCTTCCTCTCTGCTACTGAGCTGTCTTGAATAATTTTGACATGTTTTATTCCCAAGACTAAGCCTGATGAACAGTTTGGGCTGACAAACCATACCAAACAGCCATATCTGTAATTACCAAAAGCAGGTCAACCTTAACTATTAAAGCCACTAAAATGTTTCAATTTCAGAAGCTTATATAACAAGTTTCAGGACTTCCACTATATCTCTGAACAAAAATACTACAATTAAAAAAAAAACACACGACCATAAACAGTTATCCTCTGGCAGAGAATTTTAAGTACTTTCCAGTTCTCTTCCTGCTACATTTTCAAGGTTTAGACTAAAAATCAGGTGCAATAATCTAATGCATTATGAGAACAGACATCAGTCTTTGCTTGCATTTATAGATCATCTAAAAACTACTAAATAAGGATAGAGAAAAATCACTGAAGTAGCTCAGCTGGTGACATCTCAATCAATTAAAACCTACCTAGTAATGAATACAGGCAATCACCACCAAAAAAAATCAGTTTTCCTTCTTACTGTACTTCAGACTGCAAACACAGTATAACTGCATTCCAATTAAATTACAAGATACCAGGAGCTGAGTCTTCCCTGTGGTCAGTAAACCTGACTTCAAAGGTTGGATAGATTTTTCATTAAAATACAATTTAATTTTGATTTAGCATCAGTCTTTCTCAATTTTCAATTCACGAAACCAGAAAATCTGAGAAAAATTTGCCCTGAAAACACTGAAGTGCACTATTCCTGAAACAGAAGGTCCTGGGGTGATGTGATAGTAATGACAATTTGCTTGTAGGGCCAGTGAAGCAGAGCAGACCCTGAGAGCTGGCAGAGATCCCCCCACACTCCCTGGTCAGAGGGCCAGGCATGACCAGGCTGAGCCCTGCAGGGAGCTCCAAGCCCAACCTCATCCCACTGGGGGTAGAGCAGGATTCAGGACAGCCTCGGTCACTTCATGGCTTGAGGAATGAATTCAACACACTCAGGGGCAAAGTTGTTATGGGAAACCCTTCTGAGCTGTGAGCCACAGTCTCTACTGTGCACAAATGTAACTGGCCCAGCACTGCCACCCAGCAAAGGAAATGGATGGCTTGTCTCATCTTATGGGGAATTTATTTCAGAAGAAAATGTTCTACCAGCTCCTGTTGCCAATTACTTCCCAAGCAATAGGAAAATCCAGAGACAAACAAGGGTGTGACTGCAAGCAGGGGCAGCATTAACTCCTGGTTAGTGCAGAGCTGTCCCTGCAGGCACCAGCTGTGACCTGTGTCTGGGACAGCACAGCACCCACAGAATGCCCAGAGCACAGGACCTCTCTAATCAGCTTTTTGTCAGAAACCACCAGTGCATCAGGCATGGAAATCAATAACAGCTTCCTCTGTTGTCCATGTCTTTACTGTATTTGTATTTTAAATTAAATTGAGCTTCATCTAAACTGCTGTCTGTGACTATGTTTTGGTAAGCACCACATCATTTGAGGATCCAGCTCCTGCATTTCTGTGGGGTGATATATACACTTCTACATCCTAAATGTTTTGGTTGTAAAAAGGCAAGGAGGAAAGGCTGTTTGAACATAAAAGTTTACAGTAATCAAACAATTATTTGCATTTTTTCTTAAACCAGTGAAGAACAAGTTGAACTTAATTATCCCTTTCCAAAGGGAGTCTTCAAATAATTTTTTATTAATTAGGAATTGTTTAGCAAGATCTCTGCTTATCCTTCTGCTTGTTGGGGTCTGAATCCAGACCAGAGGAAGACAACTGGAATTCCACCAGGAAGAATTTCTGAGCCCACTTGTCTTGGTCAATACACTGAGCTGGCAGAATAAAAAGGTTTTCTCTTCCTAACCTCTCATTGCAATAGGGATCAATTTCCATTTAGCTCATAAGTCCATGAAAGGCAGATTGTACAAAAGACTGCCTAAGAATAAAAGCTTCTAAAGCATTTTTAAATTTAAAACTACACAAAAAAAAAAAAAACCCATTTATCTTAAGCTCAGAGACATGTAATCTTTGTTTTTGCTAATCACTTCCATGAAAAAATTGGATTTTTTTATTTCTCTGGTCTGTGATCATTTCCAGCTGGCAGGTTTCAGTTAAAATGGAAAAGGAGTTTCTCCCCAGATTATTTTCTTAGAAACTACTGAAGTGTGTCTTCCACAGGTCAAGTTTCAAAGCCTGAACACTGACCCAAGAGACAGAGAGCAATACAAAGATTAATCTGAAGCACACTCAGTTCCAGAAGATGTCTTTTTGGTCAAGCATTTTAAAAATAACCAAGAATCAACCATTAGCAAGAAAGCATTTCTAAAAATTGACTATAACTAGAAGAGGAACAGGTTATTTGTATAAGATAAACAGGATACTCCCACAAAATGCATGCCTTCTATGTCTGGACAGCATCACTTTCATACACTAAACAAAATGAAAATAAAAAAAGAAATTAACAGCAAGGCTGCCTGTACATTCCATTCACTTTATCTTCTTTGCACACATACTTAAATATGAAATCCAGTGGAATATCAGCAGCAAATAATCCATTATTGGTTTGAGGTCTTATCCACCAGATTAACCTCCACTGGCACAAGTTTTACATCTGCATTATAAAAATACTTTGAATTCTCAACCTTCATACATACATCAAAAATAACGACAACAACTTGCAGTATCTAACCCCTACAAACAAACATTCATTTGATTCTACATTTTGTTTGTAATGCACGTTCCAATACAATGCTTTCAACATCTTAATAGACCAACACTGATGGCCATAGAAAGCTGGAATAAAGCAATAAATTCTCTATAGACTCTCACCAAAAGGATACAGATCATCAACATTTATGATATAGGTACAGAGGAGGGTAGAGGACTGAAAGTTGAAATATCTCAGGAAATTAAACTGAGATATAGAGGGTAGGGTTCAGATAAGAAAATGTTCAGGTGAAACAACAATGAGAATTTTTTGAGTGTTTTTTTATATAATAAAACCTCTTGGACAATGAGATCTTATCACCATCCTTCCTATTTGAACATGACACATGGAATACTTCCCACTGCGACGCACTAAAAGTGTCTGATCAGGAACATTTTTTTGCCAGAGTGAGAAGAGATGAGAACTTTCCAGCTTGAATATGTGCTTTCAAACTGATGACCGTGATCTTAGTTTAACGTTGAAGGCTAAAATTACACTAAATTCCTCTTCAGTTTTCTATATGTGAAGTATTTAGGTGGATCAGCTGAGAAAATACTGTTCTTGCTTTATGAAACACTGAGCTCTGTATGGACCCTCCCCAGGCAGGATTACAGAGGATTTAACACATGTTCCCAGTGCTTTTTAAAGTTTAAATATCTTTTCTCAATTTGGGGCTTCAGTACAGCAATTATATACATTTACATACAATTTTTGTAATGAAACTTGATGCCTGTGTCCCTGTCCTACTGAGATGTGTAGCATAATTAGGAATCTATCTATTGCCCATTTGATTGATAAAGAAAGATCTAAACTTTTCACAACAATGAGATTAAAAAGGGCTTCATGTCCTTCAGTTTTATATTGTGTCATAAAACTCCAGTGCATTTTCTGATCTATGAAGTGGATATAAAGTAGTCTTGCAGTCTCCCATAACACTCATTACAGAGCTATAAATACCATTCCCTTTCATTTACAGAACTTGAATAAAAGCATAAAGTTTCTGCTGCTATAGAAAATAAATGTATTTTAACATCTCATGCCTAACATTACCTAATTATATCTGAGAAACTACTGAATATTTGAAGTAAATCCTAAAAAAAGTCAGAAATGCTTTCCAAAACAAGAACAGTCATACATTTAAAAAAACAAAATTATTTAGATACACGTCTACTGAATCATCAAACATTACAGTCGTTTTTTTCTGAGGAAATTTGGTATTTGGCTACCAAATTTGAGCATGCAAACATTTGCAAAACGAGCACAAAAGGAGTGTTTGCAAGGCTTAAGGGAAGTCACACCAAAAGTGCAGCATGTGCAGGTTCTTCCACATAAGAAAATTCTTACCCTGCTCAGCAGGACCCAGCTCTGGAGAACCTGTGGATCTTCTCCTCTGTGCACAGAACAGACCCAGCCACTGTCCCAAACGCTGCCAAGGCCACACTGACACACTCACAGCCCTGCACTCATGGCAGTTTAACATCACTTAGAACAGATTGTTTTCACCTGGCCCTCGTTGTAGCTGTACCTGCAGGGGAGACACAGGTGAGACCTGTTAACAAAGTGAAATCCTGACTGAACAAATGGATCTGAATCGCTGGTAGGACACGGCAGGAACACACACACTCCCCTCCAGTTTTGTTGTATCCTGAATTTTAGTTGCCACATTATTCCTTAACCTGTGATTTTACCACCAGTATTGCTATCATCCTGAATATGACTCTATAAGTAACCTTTCATTCACTACTAGAATATATCTTTGTGTAAAAAACCACGTGTCCAATGAAAGTTCTATATGCAACAGCAGCTGATCAAAGTTAATGACTGCTATTTGAAACAAAAATCCACCCATTGCAAGACACCCAAACAGAGACTTCTGGAAGTAGCCATATTTTAAATGACACTCCAATCACAAAATCATAGTTTTCCATTTCAGGTTTTCTGTCACCAGTTATAATTTGGGAGGGCATTTAAAATTTGGCAAGCTTCAGCTCTAATATAAATATGCAAATAATAGACCCAGCATTTTGTCATTGTCTGCAGATTCAGAGTCCTTCTAGCTCAGACAGGAGAACTGCCCTGAAATACAATCTCCCTCTGCCACACTGATGGATTTTCAACAGATTTCATCTCCAAGAGCTTCTTTGTCATTTCCAGTTAAGTTTCAATTTCATTTCTCAACTTGACGGGCTGTGGAAACAATATTTTGGGGGAAGGGGTGGGGGGGTGATATCATGGAGACCAAACTAGCAGTGCTTGGTTTGCCAGCTGGTGATTCTTCTTCTTTGTCTGTTAAATAAACAGATCTAAATAAACACATAGCTATTCTCAAATATCAATTTGAAATACAAGTTAAATCCCTTCAAAATTTTTATACTAAATCTATTCATAGAGACAGTGAAGCCATTTTGTAATAGCAGAGTCAGAGAGACTTATCAACTGATTCATATCTTGCTTAGACAAATACATATAAAATAAAGAGGCTTTAAAGGAAGCAGTGTGAATCTACATCCAAAAGGTATCTAGGCAACAGCAGCAAAACCTGAAATACTCAAAACCCTCAGGTACCTCCAGGGGTACCTGAAGTTCATACATGAGTAACTTTTCCACGTGGAAATTCTGCAATTACACAATTCTGCAGAATGTTTCCAGGCTGGGCAGAGTGGTGCAGACCTTCAATCTCAGCCATCCTCTGAGTGGAATTGTGTCTCTCCTTATGCCAACCCACAGGCAATGCAGAGGAGCTGGTTATTTCAGGGCCAATAATTAGAAAACGTGTTCAGAAAAGTAATGGGCTGGTATCATTTTCAGGACCCTTCTCTCTCAAAAAATAAAAGGTAACTCATCCCTGCCCCGCTGGGTGTGGAATTGCTCCCTGGCCTTAAGGGTCAGATAGTCCTTCCTGCACCCTAACAAACATTCCTAAATTCCCTCTCCTCTCACTGCCATCATGGCACACACAAGGTTGCTGACAGGCCACTTTACCCTCTATTAAGCTACAAATGATCTCTCTCCACTTTCAAACCTGAACCCTATAACACACTGGAACCTGTGGTGCCTGTAATCAGCATTGTGAGAATTCAGGGTTTATATTAGATAGAAATTATGCCTAATACTGACTTCAGAAAAACCCTGATACTCTCTATTCCAAGGGATTTAAGGTAATTCTCTATAATCAGTCCAGTCCCTGAAATTATAGGCTACACACTATAAACTATACACTCAGTAAACTACTCAGGAAACGTATTTCCCAATTATTAAGTTTAATCCTCAGAAGACAAATGTGTTAATGTACCTGGCAAACAACTAATATGAATAAGCCATATGAAAGACATTGTAATGGACCAAATAAATACAAGGCTAGTTATTCTGTTCTTCAATAAATCTGAAAAACACTCCCTCTATCCTACAGAGCAAACCACAAGGGATTTAACTTGGAGACTCATAAGGAGAGGTAGGAAGTGAATTAAATGGGCAATATTATCCATCAGTGACAATCTTAAGCCTCATTAATATACAAGCTATTGAGTTTTTAGACTAGTAAAGTTCATAGTTCATTTTGCTTATTCACAGCCTGCAGGTTCCTAGTTGGATACATTGTGTTTGTATGGAAATTAAAACTAAATATTAGATAATTGCCATTTTCATTCAAAAATTATTTTCCCAAGTAAAAATCAAACACAATAAGAACTATGAGGTTTCAATTGTTACTGATTAATTGAGTTTGACTCTCCTAAGATCTCGGTGGAGCACTCGAATTATTTGTATAATTAACTTTTGATATCCATATTGTTCAAAGATTTTCTATGTAACTTGATCTCTCTTAGGAAGTAAAACTCTATTTTATTAAAAGTGTGGGTAAAATAAAATAAAAACCTAAAAAATGAAAAAAGACAGTATTAGAAAATCACATCAGTTGAGGAGTTACAAGTCTGGCACAAAACAAAGTTAAGTACAATCTCTAATTTGTGAATACACAAGTTAAATCTCAAAACAAGGAAAATTTTCTTCTCCAGTTCCAGAGCATGGGCAACTTGCATCTTTTGCAGTTATGCAAAATCCTATAAGTCTCCTCACTGACATCAAACTAAGACACCACCATCCCTATTTACCCACCAGAAAAAGGAAAGTTATGCATTATTAACAGCTTGAAACACAAGCACAAGTTAATGAAGTTTGCTCACTGAGTCAATGGCAGAACTGCCTGGAGAGCCCGTGCACCACAACACCCAAGGGAAGCCAGCCCCTGGAGGAGGGAATTCTGTGGAAGATGTCTTACAAAATCTGTTCTTTAGAGTTCATTTCTCAGAAGAGAAGCAAATTGACCAGCTGTACCTGAAGCTTGGCCATATTCATAGAGATGTAATTGTCATTTTCTTTTGCTCCTTCCCAGAATGCATTTTAACCTGCAGCTCTTCCTTACAGACACAAACTCACACAAAACAACCTGACATAGAGAACAGTCTCTTTCCAAGAACTATTCCAGCAGTACTTGTAGCTCTGAGACTTGAGGCAAGGGCTTCCATGTGTGTAGCTAATTAATAATTGCTTTTAATATGGCAGGAACTGTGTATGCTGCATGAACTGAAGTCATATTCACAAGGCCAAGTAGCAGATGGTAAAACCAGACTGACCTCTTCCTTCATATTTCTATCACATCTAATATAGTAAAGCTTTGACTCCAAGCAAAGAGTTTAGGAGAGAATGGTATACAAATTAAGTAACTGATTAAATCAACATAATGTAAATGCTAAATTTCATAGAGGACAGATGTAACACTTCATAAAAACTCTTTTAAAAAATTAAGTTTGATGTATTTTTTCATTGATTTTCAATTTTTAAAAAGCCAGTAAATGTCTGGAGCCAAAACAAAATAATAGAACAAGTGAAACCTCTCCTAGTTGAACACATAAATATTAGTAGAGAAAAATACTTTACAGCATAATAACTGATATACCCCTTATGCAACATTAGTCTTACAGGCTTTAAAAACCTGTTACTGAAATCCCAAGAGTTTGTACTAAAGTAGGTGATTTATGACCCTTGTTTTCAGACATGCTTAAACATTGATCTGTCCAGCACAAGCCTCACGGTGAAAAAAATAAATCAATTTTGGGTTTCCCTGAATGAAGCAGTTTGGTAAAGATTCACGAGCTTTATATATAATAATCTAAAAATCAAAGTTGTATGAATGAGGATCCACTCCCTTAAGTATCCTTCATACAGTGAATGATGCCATTTGATAGTTATTTAGTGGTTTTAGTAGAAAAGGGCAGTTATATCAAAAGGATGCACTTGTGGGAGCAGTGCCCATAAACCATCGTAGGCAGCTGCATTTCCATCCTGGGATGGACTGCACCAAGTGTGAGGGTTTCATTTAATGTCCCAGTGCCTCTCTGCACCTTCAGAGTGAAAACCACACGTGGGTCAGCCAGTGCCCTGACCTGTGGGTCAGCCAGTGCCCTGACCTGCCTGCCCTCCACAGCCACCAGGATTTTGTGCTTTACAATATGCAAAACATGCTGTTTCCCAACAGCAGTGGGTGTGAGTGCAATGAGACAGGTGATGCAATTTTGAATTTTCCCATTTGTAAGTGCATTGCAGCTCCAGGGCTGGACTAACCCATGAGTTGTCACGAGCAGGGAAACCTCTGCTTGCACAATGTTTTGCAGGTGGGCAAGACACTGCCCTGATTTGAAGGACTTTCTTATGTCAACTATCCCTATTTGAAAAAGTGATATTTTTTTGTGTCCCAATGGCAGAACTTTAATGGGGAAAAAAAAAAAAAAAGTTAAAAGAAAAACTTGGAATCCAAAACTATAAATTCAGTATAACTGCTTTTAGATATTCAGTGATTTCCACAGTATTGCTGAAGATAAGAGCAGTTTGGTTTTATTCTTACTGGCTCACAGATCTAGAGTGAAAGCCCATTTCTACCCTGCTTGTCACATACAATCAGTGCCCAGGCTGGGCTTCCAGCACCTTTCAGTAATAATTTCCAGGCAAAATCTCAAGGCAATGAGGCTGCACAGATGAAGTGCAAACTTTGCATTGAGACAGTGGAGTCAAGGGCCATAACTTCCACTTAAAGAGCATCCAAAGGGATTTAAGCCAGAAGAAAAACCAGATTTTTAACCACCTGATTGGTTTGTCATTTTGTAAAATTATTACTTTTGCCCCAAAGACAATAAAGTATAGAGTGGCACTCCAGGTCTATATAGATTATTCATACAATAACAGACACACCACAGTTATTTGTCTAGAAAACAGAGACAAGCTTTATCTTGCTATGAAAATGAATCTTCTGTAAACAGGCTTCAGTCTACCTTTCCTCTGACATATAAATGTATCCTTCACATAAATACTTAGAGAATCATTTCACCCAGAAATGAAGAAAAAAATCTTGAAAATGTCTTTTGTGACTAAGATTTTGGATGAGAAAGATGTGCAAAAGAAGAAAATACATCTCTAAAGCATCAAAATAGCCTGCAAATATTCACTCTTTTAGTTCTTATCACCCTGTTTCACCTAAAGTAAATGACTACTGCAATTGCTTTGCTGAAGCCTGCTTTAAATTCAGGCCTCCATTCTCCCATTTTTACTACCATTAGACAAGCTTGACTGGCAGTCTAAGCAGAAGGTCCTGTTCAATAGATTCTGTCATTTGTAATATTCCCTCCATAAGTACTTGTGTTGCAACTGATGTCATCCTTTCACCAATTTACTTGTAACAGATCTCCTCAGAATAGATTTCTTTCATGAGGTTCTTGCTCTGCAGTTGCTTTTACTTAGGTTTTTTTCTGCTTATGAAATGCAAAGCTTTGTGGAGATTTCACTGCCTGAATTTCCTGCCTAAACTCAGAATGAACTTGCTACACACTGATAATCACAGATGAAATAAAGCAAACACTGGTACATCACAACCTTTTTTATAAACTTGAACTTTGAACTACAGGCCTAAAGTAAAAATAAAAATCAAGAATTTCTTTTGATCATCCAAATCAGAAGTAATCCTTAAAAAATGGTGTTGCTATTGTTTTATTCATTCACATCTTACATGGGAGGAGAAACAAGTCATCAAACAAGCCAGAACAATCTTCCTGTGCTACTCTCTTGTAGCTCTTCCTGTGTTACAAAAATTCTGTGTGAATACATCACTCTACTTTGCCTAGAAAAGCATTTCCAGAACAACCATTTCCAGAACAACCATGCTGTTCTCATTGCTTTCTGGAGGCCCACAGGTTATTAAAAGAGAGAATTGTATTCATGAGTGAAGCTGTTTGGGAGCATTTTCAAGTGCCTATAAAATCCAATATTAAAAAAATCTGTCTGTTTTTCCAAACTGGCACTACCATGATGACCTCGGGTCGCTTCTAGTGCCTCTCTTTTCACATTATATTGCCCCTGAGATTACTCTGAAATTGTGCAAATATAAAAAATGAGTAACAGTTGTAATATCAGTAGATTTGCTGCTGCTCTGGTTATGGAGCTAATTATGCATTAAGATGGAAATAGATGGTGCTAGATTTTGATGGTGCTTGATTTGATCTAAAATCAAGCATTGTTTTCCCCAGAATATGAATTATGACATTCTATTCCATGATGGACAAATGGCTCTTTTTTTGGTTTTATGAAATCTGGTGTTATTAAAATACAGTCTTCTTTCCACAAGCAGACTCCTTACAGAGAGGCCAGAGGCATAATCACTTAAAATGTGTCCCTTTGCTAAAGAGGTTTCCACATCTCCAATAATCATGTCTCTAATTATCTGGTTTATATCACCAATTATGCTCAGACTGGGTGGGTTCAGCTCCACCACCCCACTGGAGCTCATTTACCCCAACATGCTTAAGCAGGGTCAAGCATGAATTCTTTCCATTTGTATCCCAGTTGCAGCACATCTGTTCTCAACAGAGATAAGTTCATGAAATTTAGTCAGAAATTAACAAAAAGTGTTTAGATATTGATAATGGAAGAACTATCATAGTGACCTACAAACATATGTGTGTGGGGGATTATCTTGTATAAATCCAAGGGATCAATATACTAAACATAAATGTGTTGGACACTCTACATAAGAGGGTAAATGTGTGTAAAACTGTCCTCAATACTGCTCAGTTACTGCTGATTTTTCAGGCAATAGCATAATTAGTCAAACAGGTAATAAAAAGAAGACAACTGCTTCTACTGCTAATTTTTTTTTATCAAAGTACTATACTCTGTCTTCAAATAGAACACGTAAAATAAATTAAATTAGTGAGAACTTACTTAGAAAAAAATCAAATAGTTTTTAGGTTTGTTTTACCTCTTCTGTCTCTAATCCTGCCTTAGAACTGGAAATTTTTCTCCATGCAGTTTTCCTAGTATAGCTTGGAAAGTTCAGAAATCTGAAATTCAGGCTATTGCAGCCACAAGAAATTCAAACCTGTCATTCAGAAACTACTAATGACAAAAAGCTATATTATTGTGAGTTTGAGCAGACACATTACCAAGAATGCAATACTTTTGAGAGGCCTGAGACTGATCAAGAGTGTGAAAACCTAATCTTTTGTAAATGGAGTTCCATATAAATTAACTCCGTGTAAAAGTTGGCAAAGGATGGGTCACTCTACCTGGAGCACAGGTGCACTGAAGAAAATGCACTGGCAGCTGTCCAGCATTGCACAACAATCTGCCTCTGTCTGCAGTTCCCAGCAAAACATTCTGAGCTTCTCTGGTGCATGGACAAGGTGCCTTTCATTTCTGTCATTAAAGTGTCCACAAACTTTCAGCTGCTGAAGAAAGAGAACGTTTATTCAAAAACAGTCCTGCACAGGCTGGTCAGCTAAACAACCTTTTTTTGCAGGCTCACTGCTTCACCAAAACTCAGGGAGAAAATTATGTAAAATCCAAAGGCTTTTTGATGTTCAAATTATTTAAATTTCAACACACAAAAGATAATTTTTAAAATGAGAACCCCCTGCATTTAACAGAGAATGAAGGAAATGGTTTGTAGCTCCTACAAACCTGAGGCCTGAATGAAACCTCACACAGAGTTAATTAGACAGCACAAAGGTAAATATAGACCCAGGACTTTACTATTCAATGCAAATATCCCAATTAGAAGAGTTCAATGTATTTGACAGCCAGCAAAGCAAGTTCACAGTGGGATGTTTTAGGACACACAGTAGATGCTACGTGACCAACATCACAACCATTTTGTAGGGGACAAATATGGGCCTGGACAAGCTCCCCACAGAGATTCTGTGTAATTGATAGAGGCCACTCTGCTAACACATATTCCTTGCTTTCTGCTGATGGAGGGGCCTGAAAGGATGGAGATGTGCAGCGTGAGCAGATATCCATCATTTCCACTGGATCCTTCAGTGGACGGTGCAGATCCCTCAAGGTTGTGCTGGCAAATATTACACAGTCACCAGTGGCACTTAACTGCCATGGAGAAGATTGAGTTTCTGCACTGCACCCCGTGTCTGGGAGATTTAGAGGCAAGCCCATTGAAGGGCGACAGAAATTCAGTCTTTCCCTTGACAGAGCAGAAAGAAGAGAGCTCCATGGGGGAAATGGAATTACCATGGACTTTTACTCTCTGAGTTTTCATAGTGCAATCAGAGAACAGTATTAATGACTTCCTTCCAGTTTATTATTAAGCTGACAAGCGTCCTCAACGTCCAGCTGGGATGGCCATTGCACAGACGGGGACATTGAAGTGCAGGAAATTAAAAGTCGTATTTCAAAAATGTCTCAAATTTCATTACTTGGTTTTCAGAAGGGTTCTTTCTCAAGACAAATCTAGACTTTACTTTCAGTAGTAATTGGTAGAAAAAGCAGGTGTTCAATTCTCTTGAATCCAGAAAAAGCAAATGGCTGATATTAGAGGGGTGTAAAGCACAGGCAACCTAAAAATGAAGGTCAAACTTGAAAACTTCACTCATTTCCCAGAGTCCAGTGTTAAATTTATGAGTGAGAAGAGTTTTGTTTACTTCCCATATTTTCTGTATGTATAGCTGAAATGGCTGTCAGTAGTGTAAATGGCACAGAAGGATTCAGTAACACCCTTTCCTGGGCACAGAGGCATCACCCAGGTAGGACAAGCAGAATCAGTTTGTTCTTTTTGCTTTAAGTTTGTCACCCATTTCTGAGGGAGGCAGACACCAGGCTAAGTTAAAAGCCTTGCACTCTGAAATGATAACTATTTTCTAATAATTTCCTAACCATCCAGGCATTCCTTGCTCTCAGCAGAGCAGAAAAGCTTTCCCACAGCTGGAAATGCTCAGTATGGCTATCAGGCTCTGTATCACCTCTATCAGGTGATGTGACACAAATTCAGTTGGTACAGATTGTGGTGTAAGTATTGCTGTCACAGTCAATATTTTGATATCTCCAGAGAAGAATGCAGGGTTCTTTAAGTGCCAAGAGAAACCCCAAGTATCTAAGGAACAGATCACTGAAAGTCTGTGGGAGGTTTTACATTTGCAGCTGTAAACACTCATTTCCATCACAGGGGAGGCTGGGATGGTAACTCAGCACCAGCTTTGCACTGCTAGGATTTTTGCATCAGGTGAAGACCAGGAGCCATTAAGGAAACAGGAGAGTTTTGTTCCTCTCATAACAGAGAATTTTCTTGCTCTAACAAACCCTTCGGTTTGCCACCCTGTTTGAAGGGATGTCAAGATACTCATCACTCTGCTAAAGGTTAGGAAGTTTTTTTCTTTGTGTGATGGTTTGAAAGTAAAACTAGTGAGAGGCTCTAAGTCAGAAATACAATTTAATAGGAAAAGAAAAAAAAAATAAAATAAATGCAATAATACAAAAGACCCCTGACAGAGTCAGAATACAACCTGAGCAAGATGATGGAAGCAGCAATCCCGTAGAAAGGTCTGGTAGCTCTGATCCTCTGTAGATCCAGTGGGTAAGGTACCCCGTATTGTCCCAGATCCCAGATTATATGCAGGTGAGAATGCTTGGCTCCTCCCCCTGGGTGGAGCATCTCACAATGGGATAATGAGTCATACAGGGGGGTCCTTGATGGCCCATTAACGGGAGATAACTCCTGGTGGGAGTTATCTGTAAGTCATCAGCAGGCCATTAACAGAAAACACGTTATCAAAAGACCCATTAGCAGAGGACACCTTAACAAAAGACACCCTAACAGAAAGAGGGAGGGGAGAGTCTGGAAGAATGCTGCTTCAGCAATTGGTTTCAACAGTTCATGAAGATGGTGGTAGAATACTCTGTGCACGTTCTACACCACAACCCAGGACACTTTGATACTGTAATCATTTCAATGGCTGATTCCCACAGGCCAGATGGCATTCCTCATGCTCTTATTTCCCAGAGATATCTACTCCAAACAAGGAGACCAAGCCCTCCTTATTTCAGTCATCCCATAATATCTTTAAATTTTTTTTTTCTTTCCTTGAGTCTATTGCAAACATACCATTCTATTTCTGAATTGTATGAAGTTATTCAGAAATATTATATTTGGAAAATGTCTAGCAACTGGGATTGTTTTCCTTTGAGTGTTTCTAAAAGTATTTTGAAACGGAAACTTTCAGCACTGAAACACAGAAACTGCTATTTGAAATAGTAGAAGGAGCAGTGTTCCTGTCACTCTAAACCTTTTTGCAACTTAGTAATTGATGGTTTGCAGGTGATTTGTTACCAAAATCAAGTGGAAAAAAAACAACCAAGCAGAAGAACCAAGCATCCAGCCTTACATGCTTCGAGAGTGAAGATAGAGAGTATTTTAGCAACAAACAGTTACATTTTTCTTTTTACAAGGCTATTCATAGCCTCTCCTGGGGTATAATTCATTACTGGAAGATTGTGCCACCACGTATTTTATAACTAGGTATTTCATTTGCCTTGTATTAATTGATCCCGAGGCTTTTTATACTATTTAGATGTGGGTCTAGTGACCTTTTAGACCAAAACCAGAGGGATGAACTCTGAGTAGAGAAACTAAGTGTATTATCTGTGTTGCTTTTCATTCCAGTGACCATGTGCAGGGTTCCTATAACAGGTCAATTCTTTGAAAAGGAAGAATGTGAGAAATTGCATCGGAATTAATGCACAGGAAAAGGAAAGAAATTATAAAAAGGAGGGGGAAAAACACTAGGATCAGAAAAATTTCCTATAAAAGATGAAAAAAAATTGCAAATATGAAACTTACCATGAGGATTTCAAAGCATTTCCTGTCAGAACAGTAGAAAGGAGAATGCCCTGTGTTAAAATCCAGAGAACACAATTTCAGTTCTAGAAAGAAGCAACAGTATGGGACAGGAGATGAGGACAGACATTCTGGTGCAGAGAGGTGCAGACACAGGAGTTTTGCAGGGAGTGCCAAAGGAAGCCAAGTACCTTTTTAACTGGTGCACAGCTAAACTGTAAGCAAGTTTAAGTATGGCCAGGTACATTTTAGAGACAGAAGACCAAAAGGAATACTTAAATAAACATATAAGAAATGGGTCCATCAGTTGCTTTTACAGGTACCAGTCCCTCTATACCTGCCAGCTCAGGAAGACCAAGCAGTTTTCCAGAAGAGTGGTTTAAAGTTGGGAGCAAAATGAGCTTCCAGTGTGAATAATAGATTACTTGTGTTCCACATAATGATAAGTGCCTGGCATTGCCAGATGGGCCACACACACACAATGGAAGTTTGCTGAAAATACAGAATGCTATTCTAACTAAATCTGCTTTCTGTAAAACTTCATCTGATATTTCTGGTAAAAGTATCATTAAATATTTCTTCTCAATCTAAGTTAATATATAGAATTAGCAAGTCCTGCTCTCCACAGATCTCGAAACACAAGACAACAATCCACGTAATAAATCAACTCTAGTCAGCCCCCAGTCAGGTGACTTCACCTTAAATGCCTCCAAGCTGAAGCACAATGCCTTAAAGAGAGTAAATATTTTTAACATCAGCTAGAACTTTTTCCAGTGCAAGTTCCAAAACTGAAAAATCCTATTTAATAAACTTGAAAGAGAGCCTATATCAAATAGTTCCTTGATTCCCTCCTGATTCCCAGATGAGACAAAATGGTTCACTTTCAAATTATTCAATTGCTTCACATTTCCCTAATTTGCATGACTTCTGTGCTTAGTTAGGAAGTTGAAACTTAAAATTAAAAATAAAGAAAAATCTTGACTTTACTCTTTTCCCCCTGAATAAAACCTCTCTTGTATAATCAGCCCATTTTTCAGATATTTCATTTAATAGAGAAGTTGCTTCTTTTTGAGGTTGTGTTTCTTTGTATTATTTTGATTTAATGCAATATTTATTTAATCCAATGTACTTTGTAACTTCTTCCTTCTGAAATAATAAAAAAAACCTTCTAAAAAAAATACAAAAATCATAAAGCAGCCATCTCCCAAAACCTTTTCGTTCTTTCCCTTCCTATGTAGGTATAATAGTAAAAACATCTCTGCCAAGAATGCTGCATTTCAAATTGAAAACACTGGAAAAATCCTACTGGAAGCCAGCAATGCAGTAGATTTGAAAACAAAGGAAACAAAACAGATTGGGAGTTATTAATTATTAATCATCAATAAAATGTACCAGCATTAAAAAAAGGTACAAAGCAAAAGGTTAATACCCATGTTACAATATTTATAATGCTGGTGGTTGATATCAGACACTGAAGGAATCAATCAAATAGGCAATGGGGTCACACACATCAAGAACATGCTCTTAAATTCAGAAAGCAAGGCATATGCCAGGTGCCTTATGCAGGTAGTAAAAATATCAATTCATAGAATTAATACGTGCTTCTAAATATTTTATGCTACATCTAAAACAGAATTGCATGGCCTGTAATGAAAGAAGATGCATGGCAGCATCTGGAAAAATTTAACAGTTTCAAGTCAACAGGCACAGAAAATTAGCTGAGAGGCTCTCTGAACTATGGTCAAATCCTTTACAAGCCTAAAAATCCAAGGAAACCCCAAGCACAAAGTGTCCCCAGTGTTATTACAGTGCTGTAAGCAGTAAAAGTGGTGGCTGGGGAACCAGAAACTGCTCAGCCTTCTGCAAAGCCTGGAACAGATAACTTGTACTGGGCAATACAGATTCAAATATCATCAATGCCAGTCAGCAGTCAAAATAGAATAATTGATGTTTTCCTAGCAAGCTGGTCCTGTTAAAAGTCTGATCTCTTTTCAGAAAGTTGCACAGCAGTTTGATAAACACAAATGTGTCGGTGCAGTCCACCTGGACTCCTCCAAGCTACCTGGCTTAAAACAAAAGGCTTGTTTGGAGGGTTGAAAAGAGAGTATTTCTTAGTTTTTAAACTTCCTAAAGCAACCTCAGACATCAAACACTAATGTCAAGCTACAAACGTTAGGAGAGACTCATTCCAAGAGAAATCATCTTACAAAAAGTGGAAATACACTGCATAAAATGTAGTAATGAGAAGAAAGGCAATTGCAGAAGCTGCCTACACACTCAGGAAATTACTTTTTCAGGAAAAATGTGTTGTTTTTCCATTTAACTTGATGTCCTGTCTCATTAATAAAGGCACCCCTGAATATTCATTTTCATGGGAACACTCTGCCTGCTGTTGAATATGCAACACACATCATTTTGCCTTTCTAGCTGGAACTGTCTCCATAAACCTCAACTTTCATCTGCTTTATTGACCTCCTCCTGTTATTCAAACACCAAGAGTAAAGATAGTTTAATACTGCCACATAATTTGTGGTGTCAGTCTGCAAAAACTCCGTTACTATTATAAAACAACCCAGGAACACAGCTATAATGGAAAAATAATAACCCACCAGGCTCAAGATACAGACACATTCAGCAGATGCTAAGTAATACCATCAACTTCCAAAAGTCAGCATCTGCACAGAAGCAGCAAAAGACCCATGTCCTCTTCCAGTTTCTCAGAATAATATTTTAGGTGGCAGTGATTTATTTCCTTTCACATATTGGAGCTTTTTGCCCTCTCACTTTACATATTAACATTTCAATAAAAATATAATAAAAACTCTGAGGGTCTGAACTTGATGGATGAGGAGGCAAAGAAGGGTGAAAACGTGAATGTAAATGTGCCTTTGTGCTCATCTGCTACTGAACAACCAATTTAAAGGGGTATGGTTCAAAATTGTGGAAAGAATTGAATTTCAATAAAACTAAGTATCTCTGACACTTTAAAAAATATATTCTTTAATGTCAATGGGAAAAGTAGGTATTTCCTGTGCAATGTAACTGTCCAAAATACACCATTCATTAATACCAACAGAATATGACAATGACAAACTAAATACTTATTCAATAAGATTTGGACCCCTCATCTTTTTAAAAGTAAATATGTATTTTGGTGCTCTTACAAGCAGAATTTATTCCCAAACCACCAGTATGTTGGAAAATATATTTCCTTCCAGAAATCTCCATTATTTTAGCAGCTTTCAAAAACATTGAATCCATCTCAGACTTGCAGCCCAAGTTCTGCAGCCTCTTATTTTGAATGCACTGAAACTGCAATGATAATCATGTTATTGCTAAGTGAAAAACAGGGTCACATTAATGTAATGTTACCAGCTTTAGTATTCAGACTTTTTGCACTACGTAACACTTTCAACTTTATACTTATAATTAAGTAATTTTCATCAAATTACTCCCTCACACAAAAGGCATAGTAGCATAAAAACTGATAGACATATATTTAGCCTGAATAGGAAGTTATTGCATGGCATCAATAAAACTGATATCTTCAGATTACTGAAAATTATTGTAACATATATACAAAAAGAATAAATGCAATTTTAACATAACGCTGTTATTTTCTTCTGATCTCTCAAGGTACAAATAAGCAATCAACCTGCACTTCATGTTTTAAAGTAAAAAAGATTCCTTCTGTTGGATAAGAGGGCATTTGGGGTCATGCTGGCAACCAAAAAGTGGAATGGAAGGTCTGGAATTCTGCTGCAGCTGCGGCGGGCACAAAGGTGATGCAGAAGAAATTGTCAATAACTCTGAGTGCTGACTGTGCATTTCCAGATTTATATTTATAGTTTTTGTATTGTTAAAAGGAACACAAATATATCTTGATTCCTGATATATTTTGCTAACCCCCCCCCAAATGTGGGTCTTTATGTGTGTCTGTGATTTGAGTCTTTCAAATGCTTGAAATAGGATTTATATTGATTGAAATCTACCAAACTGGACAAAGCAGACTGTACAGAATATTCCCAAATGACAATCCAAAGAGTTTACATAAAGCTTGAGAAACCAAAGAAGTCCACAAATAATAGAATTAAGAAACAATGGTTGAACATAGATAGAATGAGACCTGAAACAACAATAATAAGATTATACCAGTTTACTATGCATTTTATTAAATGCAAGTAATGGTAGAACTAATGTGGTATTTTTCTTCAAATTAGATTTGCTTTGTAGATTTCCTCAGGAGTCAATTAAGTCTGAAGAAAATCAGGTTGCTAAATTTCAGTTAAAAACATTTAAAGCAGCAAATCCTGGGTCTAATACATGTCAGAGTGGATAAATTCAAAGCTAGAGGCTCCCAGTCTTCCAGCATGGCTTTAGCTCTGACTGATTCTGGCAATACACAAGCACAGAGTGAAAGGGATGCAGCCTGAACACTCTGGGTCATGTTTACTGTTTGGACATCTATCATTCAAAGTACAATATGTGTCTAAAACAAAGTTAATCTTTCAGATAGATAGCTGTTACTTTTTAAAAAAGTGTAAGTATTTAAAGCTATCAAACAAGTCAAGTAAAAGGACAGACAGTAAAACTATATGGTCAAAAAAAATCACTGCTTCATACACCCATGATATTATCTTACTTTCATTAAAACTAAATTAAAGTGAAACTTTTTCTCTCAGTCTAAGCAATACTAATAGTCCTCAGCCTGTCTATTTTTGCAATAGTTTTTCCCAGAAGAAAATGGGTTGGGTTGAGGTTTTTTTTTTCTAATGAGAAATATATTATTTCACCTCAAATTAATTTAGAATTGATTGATGGGAAAATTAAACCTTGGACAGAAAGCAATTGTGGAGGTTTTTTTTAGCCAATAGGGAAGCCTTCTACAAAATGATGGTGTGCAGAGACAGCTGTTGCTATGGAAACTGTTTTGCAACCTTAAATGTAACAGCAAGTACCAGGTGTCTGCTGTAATGAGGCTGTAAGGTAATTACAAATTGTAAATAAAGTTTGCTGCCAAACCGGTGTAGCTATAAGGGTGGATTTAAACCAGGTATGATCTCCAGACCTAAAGGAAAAACTGTCTCTGGATAACATGCTGGGGAGAAGGTGCAATTTGGTGATGGCCAACACAAAGCTCCTGAGCACTTGGCACTGCTGGACAGGTCCCTGCTCCCAGCCCCAAAGCCCAGAGGAAGGGTCCAAGAGGGGATGTGGGGCAGGAGGCACAGAGCAGAGCACATGGCCAGCAAAAGACACACCTCTGGGACAAACAACACAGCACAGCCACCAGACTTGGCCTTTGGTCACTCCCCAAGCTGGAGACAGCACAGCTCCACACGGCAGCTAAAGGGAAGGGGAAGCATCCAAAGGAGCCCAGCTGCAAGGGCCATTTCCCAGCTACACACACACACACTTCCTTCCAGCACTGACTCAGCTTCTCCAGAATGCTCAGAAGTAGTAACAGATAGTTTCCCCCTGTGTCCTGACAGTATTATATATCAAAATTAACCTGCTGCTTTTCTGGGTTATTTTAGAAGACTATGATACATTTATTCCTGCATTTAAATGACGGGCTTCAATTTCCAAAGCTCTGGTTCTTAAAACTCACTTTAGTAACTGGCACTGTGGAAGTTACTCACATTACCATTGCTGAGTCAGAGCCCAAATCTGGCATTGTTGAAAAGTCAGCTGTATTTTCTTTAGATTAGGTCTTTTTTGGTAGATACATCTCTACAAACTTTGCCTTGAAGAAGATTCTAAAAAGTTCCTCTTCTGAAATTTATCTGTGTTTCTACCAGGCACTTTTGGGTTTCTTAGGTCCTTGGGTTTCTTTCAGTGCTCAGAAATTCTGAACAGGTACATGGGAGCAGACCCATCTCAAAGCCACCTCCAGGGGAAGAAAACTGTTGCTTGGGGTTTGGTTGCTGGCTGGGGTTAAACCATGACCTTGCAACACTGATTTTATCTCTGCCAAGGGCACCCCACTCCAGGAAAGGAGAATGAAGAGAAGCTCAGTCCCACCTGTCTGCACACACAGCAGAGCATCTGGCCCCTGTAACCAGTCTGGGGACAACCTTAAGGGATGATTCCTCACACACCAGCAGTTACAATCTCCTGGACTTGCTCAGGCATTTCTAAGCCAACATTACATTAATGATTTGACATGGAAAGAGATCCTTTGTAAAAAGCAAATCCACTTAAAACTTATGCAAGAGAAAATTGTATTCTTCAACACAGATTTTCTCAGCATTCCCACTTGTTATAGGGAGTCTCTGGTTGCTGCCTGATGAAATTTGTTTCTCATTATAATCACATGAACTCCAAATGATTGCATTTATTGAAGAGCACGTGACTATTTTTGGTCGGTTAGTGCATAAGAGAAGCCCTGGAAGTCATGCCTTGTGTTCCAGACACATCAATAGATTTGACTAGAGCTTTATAACACAGTATCAGAAAGTCGAGTAATGGCAACCTTGACAAAGAGCCAACTCTAAAAAAAGCAAAAGCACATTCATCTGTGCCTGTAGTGCTGGGGGGTTGGAAGGAAGGGAGGAAGAGGTGCAGTGGAGCATAGTCATTTATCTCAATTATTGTCTGCTTTTCCTAAATCAGTTTTGACAATTACATTTCATAATATCCATTATTCTCTCAGCCTAGTTGGCTTTGGTCCTCTCTCTCCACATTAACAAGTTCATTGATGTCTCCCTAAACCACATCTCCTGCTACCACTGCTGAAGAGCAAGCCCTGGGCTGGGTGGACCATCACCACCCACACGCCCTGTTCTCACAAAGGGCCACAAGTGATGCCTCTGCCCTTGAGGATGGAGCACCCCTAAGGGAAGGTGTTTGCTCCTCTGGGTCCCAGGCCCAGCCAGAAGACCTCATTTGCAAATGACTCATATGATTTTAATAGTGTATAAACAGGCAGCAATAGAAAAAAAAGCAGAAATAATGCAGAAATAGCACAGAAATTCCTAGGGAATTTTCTTGAAAGAGGAAAAAATGGTTTTCAAATTGTGCTGTAAGTTGTTAAAAATTTTACCTTACTTCAAATATGTGATGACCCTTTCTTGCTGTCTTTACTCTAAGTTGAGTTATGGGACCAATAAACTAATGCATATTTGATTTCTTTCATATACAAAAAAATAAAACATTTTATGTTTTCGATATTGGTAATTGACAGAACACTAACCTAAAGAGAATTACATTAATGAGGCTGTTTTGCTAAATGAGACAACATACCTTTCTACTGTAATGCTATCAGGAACACAGCAACAGAGAAACTTTGATCTCACAATGGGGAAAATAGCATTTCAAAAAAGCCTTTGATTCTTTTTTTTTTCTTTAGCAAAAAGAGAAAGATATCCCAGCAGAGTGTATATTACAGTACCACCATGAATATTAAACCCTTTGGTTTAATGCAGCTATTACATTTGTTCTCTTTCTCTGTCTTTCAATCTCTTGCCTTGTGGAGGTCTATCCTAAAGTAAAAATATTAACAACAACCAGTCCACAAATTGCTTTGCCTTTAACCTGATATTTTTGAAGAGAAAAAAGCTGTATCCTTGTCTTTCTGTACTTTAAATATTCAAGCATTATCATGATCAGAACATCTTCAATGACAAACCATTTTTTTTATTTATTTAACCCCTACAGGGAGGAGCCTTTTCTCTGCCATTGGGTTTTTCATGTTAAGAGGCTAGAGCAGGAGAACATGCACACCTTTATGTCCAGCTGGTAGGAACATCAATTTCTCCTTTTAACTATATCAAGTATCATGCTGCAATGAATGAAAGTGAAAAGACTTTTCATTTATTGGACAGTTTCTCATTTGTTTTGTTATCTATTGATGTTTCAATAGATCTCCAATGTTTTACTTCCAAAATACTGTCACTAAAGAAGAAAAAATTATGGCTGGTCCTGCCTTTATTTCAATGCCTTTCAGAGGGAGAAAGAGATTTTTAAATGTTGTTCAGTGCATCAAGAGTTTTAGGACAGAATTATATTGATCAAAATGATTTATATGGAATAATTCAATTCAGCAATTGATCATGAATGCAGGTCACTATTGGTGCTTTAGAATAACCATAATAAACTGTGAGATGGCCACCTGAGAGACCAAAAGTGATAGCAAGTAACATATTGGAAGCACTAAATATCATGAAGTTCAAATACATCAGGAAGACTAAAAGGGATCTACAGAAAGATCACAACCTAATTTCTTTTCCTCTTCACTAGTGCAGTGGTAAATATAACAATGAACTACTACAGAGAAGTACCAGAACCTCTGGAAAGAATCTGAGGCTGCTCTACCCAAAAAAGTCACTTACAATGACAGAGGTCATCAGCCAGAAAAAGAAACTTTGAGGAGCGTTAAATATAACATTAAGGACAAAAATTTTCCTGGAGCAGAAAACAAACAAAACCATGAACTGTATCTGTGTTGAACATGGCTAACATGACACCAAAAATATTTCCCTTTATAAGTGTATAAACAATGATACCAAGTAGTTCTGCAAAAGAAACAGCTTTGTTATTTAGAAGATGTCTCCTGTACAGTTCATAGACCGTGTTTCAACATTTTCATAGTGCAAATTATACATTCAGAATTATCAAAATTATTATGAATGGAAAGGACAAATTTCTCAGCTGCTTGCAATCACACTTTCCTGTGTCCCCAATAGCTCCTATGAGCCTGTGCAAGATACTTTTGGAAAGATCACATAGTTCAATATCCAGTCTTTCCCTCAGGACATTTCTTTCACTTAGTTATGAGGCAATTCTCATAATTAAATTCACCAGAAGACATTCAGATTTCTATGTCTCAACCCATATTAATTCGAAATATAAACAGGAAAACATTGCAGCATTCTGTGTGTCCTCCAGCTTCTTATTCCTCTTGGTTCCCTTTCTGTACTTCAGAGTTCTCTGCTAGTCTTAAAGGTTCCCACATGGAGGTCAGTTTTCCTCCTAAACAATCCAGCATCAATACGTCCTGAAACATTCACTGGTTTCAGCTGCAGCTTGATTTATATTTCATTTTAGTATTGTATTTTTTAAAACCATTTCCTCAATAGGAACAAATTTTTCCTATCATTTCCAACAGAGAAAGAAAGGCCAGTTCTGGGGAAAACTTGCAAAGTACAGCAAGCAAAATCTTTCCAAAATCAGAACATCAGACAGAACTGCTTTTTGTAGACAACAGGACAATAAAACTCTAAAATGTAAACCTAAATAAATCCATTTCAGTAGTACTGCACCCTTAAAAAGACACTCTGTATAACACAACACATTTCACAGCCCTGCCCTTGCCATATTTCCTACGTTATTGTGTCACACTACTTAGACTTGCTGAGTTCTATTATAGAAGAAAAAGACTGAAAAAGCATATGCGTACAGAATCATGAACTTCTCTCACATGAATAATGGTTCTCATGATTGTTGTTCATGATTCCAGGCAGCCAAACACTAAGATGTGTGAAAAATCCATGTCCATATTCACCAATCACAGCAAAAAGACCCCAGAAATTATCCTGAATTGGCTTTGATGAGTCAAACCAGTTGGTAGCATTTCATGCAGCAGAAAATTCTGGTTCACTGGTTATTGGCACAAGGTTCCTGAACTATGAAGCTGGAAAGAGAATTAAGGGTAATCTGGAAACTCCAGTTAAACCAGAGAAATACTTTCAGTTTGACTTCTAGTTTGCTTACTGTCTCCAGAACTGGAAGTTAGTGGCAGTGGCATGGATGAAATAAATAATGCCTTGTATTATTTTACCTGTTAATCTAACTCCATTGAAGCCAATTAGTTAAAATAGCATGAATTTGCTCCAAGGCTATTATCATTTCAGCCTTGTCTTTTTTAATAAATCAAACATTATTAAAAAGAGAATTCAATAAAGTTGAAGTTGTATTTGGGATATATTAAAAATATATTCATGTGATACCAACAGACAACTCACAAGTTGGTTCTTTCACTTATAAAATGCATCACACCATGACAACCAATAAAAAAAGCAAAATAAAATTCAAGGGACAACATTTGCATTTATAGATTTGCCAAGTCTATAAAAAAGGTTTTATGCACGTAGTGACACACAGACTGAAAATTCTTAAATTAATTAACACCAAAAAAGGTTATGACTGAAAAACTTTATAACTGAAACGCTACCAGTAATGTTTTTTGTTCAATGATTATAAAGGTATAAATAATCTATTCCTCTCCCATGAAATAGAGAGAAAAAAATGTACATCTGAAAAAAATAATCATGAAAAAGACAAAGACATTCACATACATAAAATCTGCTGCAATTGTGACTATTCCAGACTGTTGGCTGCTGGGCAGAGGTGGCTCCCCTGCACTTACTAATGGTCATGAAAAGATTAAATGCTTTCAGCTGCTATTTCTAAGCCTTAGTGACATTTTCCAGCTCTTTTTGCCATTCTTAAAGTCTAAGAGATCAATGGAAAAGGGAAAACTCGCACACTAGATCTTTGACCCAAATTGCTTGCAGGTAGTTAGGATATCAGAAGCCTGCAATGATGGGCACAGTACTACTCCTTTCACAGAGCACCTGACAATGAAGATGTGATGGCATTCAGAGCTCTCACAAGAAAGCCCAGTGTGCGAGGGCTTCAATTCTGCCTTTAAAAGTGCCACAGTCAGCACTACCCCGGGGGCGGGCAGGGAGGGAGAGCTTTGTGTGGAGGTGAAGAGCAACGAGTGTGGTCCCTCCCCCAGACAGACAAGCTCATTAGTCAGAAGAGCTCAGCCAAGCAGCGCCGTTTTAAAGTTCAGTGAGTCTGAGCAATGGTCAAAACAGTGTGGAATCACCAGGATAACAAAGAAAGATGACCTGATTCAAGCACGGCCAGACAACCAGCCCAAGCTCAGCACCTGCAGTAGCTCAGCCCCTGGACAAGGTAATTGCTCTGCCAAGAGGCTGAAGAGCAGCCAAGGGCTGCAGCCTTTCCTGCAGAGGGGCTGGACTGGAGTTGGTAGCTGGATTTCCTTTGCTCTTTAATGTGTAACTTCTGATAATGCCTTCAATGAAGGTCTTTCAATAATAATCATTGTAGGTTTCATTCCCTTAGCCCAGAGCATAAACCTGAGATTTCTTCAGGCATTTTCATCTCTGTACTTTCATTAACCTCCACTGGGAACATAGTTTGCAGTAATTCTGCTCTGCAAAGAGGGGATGGGCCTGCAACACTTTCCTCCAGTCCATATCCAAAACATTTTCATGCATGACACAAAAAAATATTATTAGAAGTATAGTAATGTTTCTGTTTTCTACAGCTATTTTTCCCACCTACAAAGTGATTTTTCCACTCCAACAATTCCACAAAAATCCAATTAAATCCATTCAGCAATTACTATTTCCTTGACCTTTCTTACTTGAATTAACTTCTCCTGGGTTCGTTTGCATTTTCATATGCTAAGACACCTAGGAGGTATGCAGTAGTGGCTATAAATAGTCATTTCCAATTATTATTTCTCTGACCTTTTTTGTCTCATATTCTTGCAAGTGTTCCCTCTCAGGGGAGCCAAATGACAATTTTGTCAGTAGTTTTTGGATACACTCTCTTCTCTCCTTTATACTTTTCTGGTTTTCATACACCAAATACCCCAGTGAACTTTTCCACTTAAATTACACATCTTCCTTTTGTTAAGAACAAGTTCTCCCAGGTAGCTTCCAAATTATAGGTTATACATATATATATATGTATGTATTTATTGTACACAACCCCATACAGTTCCCCCATCTTTGCTCTTTTTCTGCCCTTCTGCTGTCTTTCTAGACTTTCTGATCCTGTTTTTTCGGGAAAGAAGTAATAGACTCACCTGATTTATTTAATTTCTATTTGTAGAGACTTTTAGTGTACGCTGATTTTTTTGTTGTTGTTGTTCCTTTATTTTCTAAGAAAAAAAAAAACACTTAAGATTTTGACATACAAGTGCCTTGGACCTGGAGTGCAAAGAGAAATGAGTGAAAATTGCTGTCCCTACAACTCCTGCAAGAGGATTTTGTGTGAGAAAAAGACCCAAAAGTCATATCTTGCAATTACAAGTTCACTGCTTTAAAAATATATGATACATATAAAACCTTGAAATAGACCAGTGTTTCCAGCTGCAAGCACTACCTAATTTTTCTGACTTCAGCACAGTAAAATGTAACAATGCAATATTCTTCAATAAGAGCTTAAAAATAAAGAAGTAACATTATTTGCAACTGTTTATACACAGAATTAGAGAATGTAGCTCTTACAACTTAAGCATCAAAACATATCCCGACTCTAAAGTTTCACTACACACAGTTGTCTGTTTTAGTGGAAAGCTTATTTTTGAGTCAACCAGTTGTTAGCATAAAGGAGTAATCAGTTTTAAACCACTTAACATGTTTGGAAGAGTCTGTGGATGCAGCAGTCAGAAATCAGCCTGTAGGTGATACTGGGTGGAACGGAGAGAACTGAGGTGAGGACGAGGACACTGACAGGTTTAGCCTGAAAAAATTGAGTGAGGATTTACTTACCTATCCCCTTGTTCTTTTATGGCTCCATTAATGCAGGACACACACAGAGCTGGAAAACAGAGGTTTGTGTGTGAGCCTGAGGGTTTAGTCTGTGGACCCCTGGCAGGGGCTCTGCAATATTTATGAAAGGTCTGCAATCTGTAACTAAGAGCAGAAAGCCTATTATCAGCAGGTTTAAACTTGCAATACAAGAAACTAAATCCAACCAATAGTGGCCCATAAGTGAAACAAGGTTGGAAGTTACCAATACATCAGGCAAGGCTCCTGCTGTAGGTCACAACTGATCAAATATTACCCTTTTGCCATTAATACCATGGCTGTGAAGAGATGATAGATCAGAATTTGCCCATAGAATTGCCCTGATTTTTGTCAATATGTACTGAGCAGTTCAAGTGACATCAGCCACATCCTAACCTCTAGTACATTTATTTAAATTTATAAGTGCTCTGCAGGATTAGCACATGATGAAATTACCATATTTGCCATGCTGATTAGGGGGAAAAAAAGAGGTTACAGAAAATAAAATCTGTAATATTTTCTTTTAAAGCTCTGCAGCTGGCAGTCTAATCTTGACAAAAGTTACAACAAATCAAATGTCTGAGATGTTCTGCAGTTTCATTTTATGTCTCCAAACCTCTGATCTAAGTGAAAACCTACACAATTTGGAATTCTTTTTAAATTGCTTCTAGCACTCTTCAGAGAGCAAGTTTTCCCATAGAACCAACCATACAGACTAATGGATAATGGCCTTTTCCAGGAAGACTGCACATCAAGTCTATTGGTAGAAGATACTACAAGAAATTCAGATTTGACTTCCCACCTCAGCTGATCAACAAATACAGCAGGATGACAGTTTACTGATCCACATTCACTCTAGAGAACACCAAAAAGGATTTAAACTTTCTGCAAAATTGATTTAAGGATACTTTAAAATGAAGGCAACTTCTGTATTTCTTCAATTTTGCAAGGCTTTTAAATTCACATAGGTTTATTGTACAACTTTTTTTTTTTTTTAAATTTCTGATCTCAAATCCTAGAGTAGGGAAATAATCTGAATGGGAGTCTTCCACAAAACCAGAGGTGTTAGATGAGTTTATGCTAGTGATTCATAGAAATGTTCCTTTTATTGAGGGAGCAAATAACCAGCAAGGTCTCCTGGAATACATCAAGAGCTGACATTCTGCCTAAGGAGTAAAGCTTGAGTCTTTGGCATTTTCTCATCATTAAGATTTCATAGAGCCATTTGTAAAAGTCAGGGACACCAGTCCTTGCATGCTGGCTCAACTCCAATTTCTGCAATTACTGCCCGACAGCTTAAATTCCCCAATGACTTTGAAATATCTTCCTGTTCCTTGTATAAAATCCCTTCCACATTTTCCTTTGAGAGTATCTCTGCTCTTTGTGGTTCAGACCTGTATACCCTGACTTCTAGGTCAAAATTAACTTTACTGTCCTGTACCCATCTCGCTACTGGAAAGGCCACAGTGTCTCTTGATGCAGAACATGCTCTGATTTCTCTCTAAACCATGGCCCATGAAGTGCCACCAAAAGCAGGAGGTGCTCTCAGTCACACTCAAATGATTTCCATTAAAGAAATGTGTTAACTTACTCCTAATTGTTCAGTCCAGGGAAGCAGGACTCTAAATTGCTGGTCAAAGAAACCATAAAGCAAGCAAAGCCTCTGAAGACTGTGAAGTTTAATTCCTAGAGTGGGAAGGCGTAGAGGGAAGTCCTGGTTATAGGATGTGAACTGCAAATACAGTTGTTAGAGAGCAATTTTTTACTTTCTTTTTTCCTTCAAGCCTTATGAGTTCTTGTTATTGTTTTGAGATTTGTATTTCCTCTGTCCTTCATCCAGTTGCTTTAAAAATCCACGTAGAGTGGCAGGCTTTGCTACTAGTACAGAGAGCTTTGGAATCAAAACTCTGAATTCTCCCACTCTACAACAAAAACACATGCAAGATTGGACATAGTTATACTCATCAGACTTGTGGTTTTGTTTGGGTTTTAATACTATATTTAATAAAAATAGCACCTATCACACAGAATTTTGCAAAAGGAGGAGAACCCCAGGAAATACCGTGAAATTCTACTTTACCCTTTGACCCCACCACAGACAAGGCCTGGATAATCCCCACATGCTGCTGGATTTCACTGTAAGGTTTTAATTTGCAGACAGTGAAATTGGAGTTACTTAGACTTGGTGCAAACCACTCTGCTGAAAAACTTCTGCTTAGATTTCAAATTCACCTTCTCCACACAGCAATAACCCACTTTGCTAGAGCAAGAGCCCTTTCATTTATGAATGTGAAATGTTCAGCTAATATCTAGCACCTCTGTGAAGGAAATAAATGATTTACAGAAAAAAAGTATCGTAAAAATATTAAAGATTACACTCAACTGCTTTGAACAGTACCTCACAGCATGTGAAGTCTCCTCTGCAGCCATCAGAACTACTGCCAGCACGAGAAAGGGTCTGAGCTTGAGGCGATTCTACACGGCTGGCCAAGGTCATACAGCACATCTGTGACCAAAATGGGCAGACAGCCCAAACCTCTTCCAACTCCTGCCTCCTCTCACAATGACACTCAAAAACTCCAGAGCTCTTTAAAATATTGATACAGTACATTAATTTCTAAAATATTTGGGATAATGTGTATTGTGTGACGGTATGCATACAAAATAGGAGTCACAGCAAGGAGAAAGGCCATTCACAGGGGGCACAAGAGTTAGAAGCTGTATCACTGCTCAGCTCCCAATGGCTCTGTGTCACAGTTCTCTTCATATCAGAGAGCTTGGCAAGGCCATTTGTGCAAAAGAACTGAACTCGGGGAGGAGAGCATGCTCATGGCAGGGTGTGTGCAACCCTCCCAGGAGCCTGGGAAACACACCCACACCCACAGACAGAATGGCTGCACAACACCACTCAGGAGATTCTCTCCAGCCATTAAAGTCTTCTCCTTGACTCACCATTTTCTCAGATGTATGCAGCTACAAAGAGCTGTAAAGGAAAGTTCTAATAGAATTCCTTTAATGCTCCCTCTTGAAGGCACATTTTGGAGCTCTCTGATGCTAGAGCCACACGAACTTGTTCACCTTGAAATGTCACTTTGTATCTATTGCAGTCTGATGCTTTGGCTGATGACCAGATGCTTCTTGCCAGCTGCAGCCACTGTTGGCATCTTAGTTTTCACCTTTTAACTTCACTCCTTCCTCTGCAGCAATAACCTCAAACAATGTTTTTCTATGACATCCAGCGCTGATATAATATTGGGATTTTTTGCAACTTTCTCCCTGGTATAAATATGCCCCACAGCCCTCTGCCTTTGGTGCTTTTAGACAGCAACATCAAGGGAAGAACACTGCAGGCAGAATTTTAACAACCCAGACATCTCCTTCTGCTAACTGCAGGCAAGAGGGAAAGAGCTCATAAACAATGTGTGCCTGCTAAGCCAGAGTTATTGTGAAAAGCTTTTTATTCCCACAGCTGAAAGATGAGCAATTCTGGCATTTCTCTCGAGAATATTAACAGCTTAAGAGCAACACCAAGAAACCTGTCAAAACAGCTGACTTAAACAATTTTTGCAAAACAAGCCCCCTCTCTCCACAGCTCCTTGTGCTGGTAGAAAGTGCAAAGAAGTTCTCACATTTTTGACAACTAAAGTTGCTACAAACTAAAATACATGGAACATTACTCAACATTTCTCAAAGGCTGCCCTAAGGAAAGGCATAGAGCTGTTATCTTTCATGGACTTTCTAGGAGCTTCCATCTTTTATAAGAGATTTATGGGAAGGGGCATCCTGAGGGAACTCATTACCTGCCAGCAACCTCAGCTGCTCTGAGCATGCTGCCCATGGTATTGTGTGTCCTGCTCTCCCTGCCAGCTCCACAAGCTGAAGACAGCACCATCCACCCCATGCCCCCACATCAGCACCTCAGAATTTTTCATATTCTATGACAGTCTCACTCAAGGACTTTGTTGCCAGAAGATGTTTTCTTCTGCAGTTTTACACAAGTGATGAGTTTCCTTCTGAAACTCTCTTATAAGGTACAGTCTGCCAAGTCATGACTTTGTTTCTGTTGTATCCTGACATATAAACCAATGAAAAAAAAAGACAATATTTCTATGGTTAATTTTTCATTAACCAGCAGTACTGGCAGAATGATGGGTAACCCAAAGAACATTGGTATAGTCTTGTTAATTTGATTTATAAAGGTAATTGCTACTAATCAATTATGCAGTGAATTAGATGCTTCTACAACCAGGCTCAGTGAAGGCCCCTTTATTATCTTTGGCATTTGCAGCAAACGGCACCAGCACTACATGCTCCTCATTCCCATCAGGATAATGTTAAATCCTCTTGGCTTTCATAAAACAAAAGCTATCATGTCAGCACCTCTGAGAACCTGTGAACAGCAAAGTGAGTGAGCTTGCAGTGCCAGGAGTTAAGAGCAAATCTTCACAAAGAGTGCAGGCAGAGCTCACATCAGCCACGCAGCAGCTCACTGGGTGTCTCCCTTGGTTACAGATGGCTTATTTCAGAAAATTGTCAATGGAGATAACCCAGATAACCCCACCTCACGTGTCAGAAGGAAGGGTATCTAAAAAAAACCCAACATAATACTCTTATCTAAGTATGAAACTACAATGATTGTACCCATCTCAGCATTATTCAGAACAGAAAAGAATCAAAGGTTCACTACATTAAAATTGATTCTGATTTCATTCTTTCATACAGAATAGCGCTATTGTTAGCTGTGTTAAACATCATAATTCAATACATTAATTATTAATTTCATAAATTCAGATTAGCAGTCTCAGGAGCAGATAAAGGTCAGTAATTTAGCTACTAAAGCCGAGCAAAAATTAGGCAGAGAAATAAAATGCCACAGTTCAGACAAAAGCTCTGTGTCACTGAAGTGAGCTGTGCTCCCCAGGCTGTGGCAGGCACTGCACTCTGGAAATGTCATTATGTAAGGATGCAGCTCCTCACCTGCCGGGCACAAACACACCAGAGGGAGGCTTTGGGGAAAATTCCGTCATGATGAATATACGCAATCATTAATTACATCCTTCTTCTCTTGCCTATTTCCAGACCTTTGGAACATGGCCACTGTTTCTGAATGTTCTGCAGTACACCACAGCATATAGAAGTGTCAGAGGTTGAAAGTATTGTTCTCAGAAAATAGGGCTGTTTATATTACTTTCATTTTCTTTTCGAATATTTATAACTGTGCCACTAGTGCACTGTAGTATGGATGAATGGTCTGTATTTCATATTGATCTTAGGCAACTCAGCAAAGGCTTTCTTTAATCTATAATTAAAAATTAAAACCTTTAGGGGAGCTATTCATCTGACAGTCAGTTTTCCTCTTGCTGCTCTCTGCCAATAATTAAGTTCTGCTAGCACTTTCAAATTTTTTTAAGGACTTGGTTTATTACAATTTTCTCCATATTTGTTGCCACAAAACACCTGAGGCTGATGTGACACCAACAACTTCCATTTAAAAAAAACCCCACAGAGTAATACAAAAAATGTATTTGAAGTACTTGTATTACCAAGCTGTATTCTGTGAAAAACTGTACTGCATATCCCCCTTCATTACACTGTACCTATTACAAGTAACAGCTACAGTTTGCAGAGTTAAGAATGTGGATTTCAGCACTTGGAATTCTATTTTGTTTATTTAAAACTGCCTGGTTTTACCTTGGAAATTGAATCCACCTGATGGATAATGGGAAAGGACTGATACCACAAAACACCACCAAGCTGTCACTGGGCAGTCAGAGACACGTGCTGATCAAGTCTCAATACATTTTGTACAAGAGTATTCCTTCTGTGCTGCCCCAGTGGGAGGAGTGGTGATACTTGCATTAACCACAACACTTCTGCCCAAAGAGCTCAGAGCACTTCTCTAGGGTTGAACACCATTTCCACTTCCCATATGGGCCAAGCACTCCCATGACTAGCCTGAGTCCTGATTGCTCTAAAGAAGCAAGTGTTCCTGTAGATTTTCACCAAACTTTTTCACATTAGACCAGTTAACATGCAGAAATGCCATCAGCAAAACACCTCAGTAAGGTCAAACAAGCAGGGTATTGAACTCCCTCGCTGCCTAAAACATATTTGACTTACATCTCTGCTTGTCAAATCAGAAATCATTAGTTTACAACAGAGAAACCTGACACTTGGCACTTTCCTTATTAGAACAGAGGCTTGGGAGGAAAACATGATAAGAACAGCTCTGCAGCAGCACGCCCCTGTGATTAGGAGAGAGGCATGTGGTGCTTGACACTGTGGATCTTGCAGGGAGGAAAAGCTACAAAGCAGCTACCAGTCTTCCCTAAGCCTGTCAGCAATTGTAACCACAGGACTTTAAAAACTAGTAGTAAAGATAGGATCTGAATAACCTCCTGCTGGGTTACACAGTTACTCCAAAAGGTTCTCAATCACTAGACTGAAAAATGCTGTAGGAGAAACAAAAATGATTTTAGTTAAACAGCAAGGGATTGTAGCTAAAAGCAAGCAAATCACTGCACTGCTGCATTTCAGGGAGCATTTAGAATTTTAGCCCACACTATGGTTTGTTGGTTTTGGTTTTTTTTTCGTCAGTACAGATAAAGAAACACTAAAGAGTTTAGATTTTAACCAGATTTAGAGTGTCAAACCCTGGAGCTAAAATGTTCAATGTCATCAACATTCTTCCCATTTTTTTTTTACGTTCATTCAAATGCAAAGCAAAGCTCTACACTAGAGCAAAATAAAGCAGGTATTTAGAAAAAGTAATTGACATCCTTTTTATGCCACACTAAGAGGTTAAATATATCTGCATGTGCAACATAATTAGTCAGAACCAATTCTGATATTAAGGAGACAAATATATCTTTGGTATCAATCAGAAGAGCATAGAAGATAACATGTATTATCCAGGAGGAAAGGCTGCAAGTTTAGAACGTGAGTGCACAGAAGTAAAACTGAAATATATGGTGAATCTGATGTCAGCCTAATCCCCAACAGTTACTTGGCTTATCAGTTTCGATTTAAAAACACAGAGCTGTGGAAATAACTATTTTGAAAGGCATTTGAATTTCTTATGAAATGGAATGAGAACATGAAAACAAAGGAGCCAAGTAATCTCAGCACAAACCCAAATCCTGTGACATTGACAATGCCCTGAGGATCACAGCCATAGCTCAAAAGAAGTAGTATATTTTCTGCAGGGTCTGTTTCTGTTTCAGTTTATATCCTTGCATATTTATGAAGCCCAAGAAGGAAGTGAGGAATCTGATTTGTGGGAGGGGAAACAGGGCCTGCTTGTTTTACCCAGGATAGGAGGATTACAGGAGGATTTCTGTAATCTGACAGTCTGTGCTCACTGACTCTCTCAGCTACAGTGGTTAGACATCTTTAACCCTCAAAATAGAAAATTACATATGCCAAAGCTCTGTTTCAGTGACTTTTTTCCATCTGAGATCTCTTGCATTGTGCTGCTACCTATTTTTCTGTGCTGAAACAATACATTGTCCTAGATCCTCCCACCAGCATATGCCAGAAAAACAAAATTAGAATGGTATTAGATATTTTGGCTGTTTGGACATTTCACCAAAGGCAGCTTTTCTTCCATTTTCTTCCCTTCTTTTTTCAAGAGTGAATTTCTAAATTGCTGGACGTATTAGGATACATATTCTCCTCCTCTGACTGTGATATATTACAAGACCTGACCTGGTCAGCATCTCAGGGTAGAACTGTTCCACCACTTCAAAAGGCACCAAAGGTTTCCAATTTACAAATCCAGATTGCATTAAAATGAAACATGGAAAACTAGACCAAGGTCACCTTTTAAGGCACGAAGGTGTAGACCTGCTGGAATAGACAGAGCAAAGTGAAACAACCTGCTGGCCTGACTGCCCTGCTGGAGCACAGCCCTGGTCACCCTCAGCATGTGGCCACAAGGGAGCTGGCAGGTTCTTCCCTTCCCACCTCCACCCAAAGCCCTCTCTCCATGCTGAGATCCAGGAGAAACATGACTGACCCTCTGGAGCTCTCCCAGGAGTAGCCCAGGGAACAGACTAGAGCTGCATGGCCACACGAAAATATGCCACACTGAAATAGAAAAATGCAACATCCCATTTCTGTACAGGCCACGTGTTCACAGAGCAATTAACACAAGTTGTGTAAAAGGCATTGATGCATGGAAAGCAGTACAGCACCCAGCCCCAGTTGCAACAAGCATCATTCTACTATGGCATTTTACATTATATTTACTCATGAAAAACACATGTTTCCGTAAGCAAAAATATTTTCATAGCACTGCTCTTAATGAGGCTTTGTTTCACTGAACCTGACCAAATAGCTCTCATGGAGAAACTACACAGAAGCAGCATGTGAAATTCTGAGAATGTCTGTGATGACCTTGTCAGAGAGGGGAAAATAAATCTCTGTGGCTTTATTTTTCTTCTAGAGAACTTCTACATTCTGCTGTTTCAGTGCCTCTTGGTATGACTCAATGATCCTTGATCCCAAAGGAACATAAAATTTGGCTATTTTCTTTTCTTTTCCTTCCTTGTTTTCTATTAGCTGTTACTGTGAAGACATTGGATTCTTTTTCTTTGATCCATCAGAAGAAAAATCAATCTTCCTGCAGAAAAACAAGCAGAGAATTGTCTACTGACAATCACTGTTCATTTGACCTTTCCTATTATTTGAAAGCCTGAAAATGCCTCATTCTACTGTAACAGTATTTGTAATAACCCCAAGTGGTCTCCAAGGTTTTCCATTTTACTATTTAATCTAGAAAATTCCCTTTTCTGTTAGTTCAGGATCTGTAGCAGTCACACCATATGCTAAAGCAAATACTGCAGATTTCCTGTTCAGTGATTAAGACATGACTAAGTTATAAATCAAACCTCAGGTGGACCAGGGCAGAAAATCTGTGTTAGGGAAAAGGCTTTTAAAAAGTATAAAGATCAGAGTTGCCTCTGGTGTCCAAACTCAGCCATTTGCCTATTCCCAGAACAGACCCTGCCCCAGGAAGTTGCTGTGAGTGTGTGGCACAGGAGTTCTGTGCATGGGCAGTCACTGCAGTGTCTCTGTGACAGTGACACTGTGTCACCCTGTCTGCTGGCCCACATGGAACCCTTTGGCATGGCAAGGGCTGTACAGCCCTTGGTGCTCTTCACAGCACAAATGGTTGGGAAAAGTACAGGGGAGACTCTCCTAAGACATCTCAGCCTTCTCCTGCTTTGTTGGAAGTTTTCAAATCTTATTTCCTACCTGTCAGTTTCATGCTATTCGTTAGTAAGCGTTGCCAAATATGATGAAAAAAAAATAGAGAAATATTTTTGTCCATCAATAACCCACATTTCAATTAGAAAAACTTGCATAATGGTCTAAAGTGAAGTACACCATGATGCAGAAAATAATTTGCACTGGAAAATTTGCAGAAACCAGTATGTTTTCAATAAGTGTCCTCACATAAATACACAACGATCTTATTAAATTAAGGAGAGAGACAAAATCAACAAGAAAGTATATGAAGATTGATTACATTCAACCATCATGGTATATATTGTTCTTTTTTCCCCTGAGGTCAAACATAAAAGCTGATTTTAAATTTCTGTTCATCTGCCTGTATTAAAAGTGATCATCAGAAAATCTTGATCTCCCTCAAATACAATCCCCTTTGGTAGAGTCTATGAAGAGCAGAAGGAAAGACATTAGAACTGACATGTCAACAATACTGTAAATGGCTTTTCATACTTCAGAGGAGACAAGGGTGTAATCAAAATTCCATGCTTAAAAAGCAAAGCAAAGGAAGCAAGACAGCTGCTATAACTAGATCTGTCAAAAACAAATATACAAATGCAGAAATAGAGACAATTTTTCTCAGAAACAGGCTATAAGTCCCTCCACTTGAGGGGCAAGAGGTGGCTTCATTAATGGGTCAGTGCCACAGGGAGGAACAATAGATACCATTCCTCTTGAGCATCTGCAAAACAAAACCCAAGATGGGTGTTTTTAGGGACATTTCAGCGTGCAAACTGCAGATATCTCACAGGGTACTGCTAGACCGCAGTAATTTTTTGTTGTTAGTATTATTCCTTAAAATCTACTCACATAATTGAGGCCATTTCAGAGTGAAATTAGAAAACATGAGCTCAACCAGTCTGTCTTCAGTCTAGTCTAGCAAAGAACTGAGTGGGCACAGTTGTAGATTTTATAGTCAGGAAATGCTGTGACTACCTCAGACTTCTGGAGTGGATTCCCAGGGCCTCAGCAGAGGGAACCAGGTGCCCTTTGCTGACAAGTTCATGTCAGAGCCCTTGGTGCTGCCCCACTGAAGGAACTTGTCCTTGCCCTAAAGCCCAATCCAGGAAGGAGGGAGAGTGAGGTGACAAATCCAATCCAGGGAAGGTGCTTGTTATTCAAAAGTGTTGCTGGTCCTCAACAGACAGAGACAAAAAAATTTTCCATCAAAAAAACGCCAACCCAGCAAACATTTTCAAGGGCAAGTCAGTTTAGTCAACTTATGACTGAACCTTCCTGGCTCCCAGCCCTCTTGCCTGCCTCCTTGCCATCCCATCTGTCCCAGCTCTTGATGGCATTTCCTGGTTTCCTGGAATAAAACTGGCAGCCAGGATGTGCCACCCTGAGCGGAGATTCCCAGGGCGTCATCCCTGAGCAGGGGGCAGACATCTCTCATTGTCACTGCTGCTGTTACTCTTTTGATAGAAACACACTCTCAGAAGAGCCAGTGAAGAGCATGCTGAGCATCCAGGTGCCTTCAGTAACACTTTTGTCTCCTGTCACATCAAAGCCCAGAGGCTCCTCTCAAAAGTATCATTCATTTCCTCACCAGACATGTTAGAAGACGTATTTGTGGCCTAATTAGATGCTGTCAGGACTTCATCACTAATGTTCTAAAGCAACCAGGCAAAATTAGAAGTGCTGATAGTTTGTATAGAGATTTCTAAATACTTTCTTCTCATGGAAAAGAGTTCTTTTTCCAGTACAATGAGAGGGAGAAAGACAAAGAAGAGAAGAGGAAGGGAAAGGAGAGGTTTTAATTCAGAGAAGGAAATTACAGCTTTTCCCCCCTTAAATAAACATGTATTATTGTTGTCACAGACTTCATAAATTGTTTACTGCACATACAATGTGTATATTAACTGCAGTCTACTTTATGTCAGTTTTTACTAGCTACAGGGAATTAAGAGCACACTGTGTCTCCTAAAGAGCAGGGAATAGGGATGCAACATAATCAGAAAAGAACAGACAGGATGGCTGTGGCAGTGTACAGAACTCCTAAATCACTTTCAGACATGTTGGATGATTGAAGAAGAGTATTTTAAATGTGTAACAGAAGATATTTCTACATTAATTTACTATTAGATCCAGAATTTACCAGTAAATCCTGTAATGCTGGATTGAGAGTCTATTTCCCTGTGCTCTTTGTTACTGTGTGCCACAGGCACAGATATTTGCTTTCAGCAGCTCTCCAGGCTCACTAGATGCCTTTCTGCACTGATGAGATACCTTGACAGCTGTTTTTTTGGCACCCTACACATCTTGCAAATAACCAGAACTGCAGAAGATTTGAATACCCCCCTAGAAAATGGAAGCCTTAATAATATTTAATTCCTGTTAAATTCTGGCAGGAAAAAAACTTTGGAAATCTATGGGGTTTTGTTCTAGAAAAATGTTTTTGGGAAGGAAGCTCTATAGGTCTAGGTCAATTTCTTGTTAGAGCAAGGCTAACATTAACACTTTTCTTTTTTTCTGAGATACTAACTTACATCAAATCAAACTGCCACATACAACAAGGATAAAGTCCTTAAAATGTCAGAAACCCAGGGGAAAATCAACCAAAACCCACTCCAAGATGAGTTATTCCAGAACGAACATCCATACTTTCATGCTAACAAAATTATCCCAGTCTGCATAACTTGCCCTTTGAATATTAAGTTTGTTCCCCCACCCACACAGCTATGGGTGGTTGCTTTCCCAAGAAAGATTTTTGAAGGAAAGGAGGGTCTTATACTAGCATTCCTCCTTAAAAACCCCCCCATTTTATTAACTGTTCATTTTCCAGTGGGTAGTTAATTAGGGAGATTAAAGGATGCTTTCATACCTGACCTAATTGGATAACTACATTAACTGAGCCACTTATTATCTCATTCATTTCTGGAGCTGCTAATGTTTATAGCACTTCAGTGATTGCAGAAAATGGCAATAGTGCAACTATTTATTTGCCTTGCTACAGGCTTTCCACAGCTTTGGGATATTGATTTATGCTGAAAGGACTTTTTCCATTGTGAGAACTGCAACCCCCTGAGAGCAGCCAGGTCGTGTTCTGGGGATGAGGTGCTGACAGCCTCTCCAAGATCCAACCAAGATCTCTCTGAGCAAGAGCAGGGCCCACATGATTTAATCAAGAACAGTACTGTTATAATAATGCAATACAACCATTAATTTTAGTGATTTATAGAGCACCTATGCTGTCATCTTAGCTCTCATGAAAGAGCCATCAATTACCCAATAGCAGTTTCACGAAAATAACTCCTGGCTTAATTGCAAATATAAGTTAAACATTCTCTGAACCCAGCAACACGAGGTTTTGTGCCATAAATTTTCCCTTGGTTTTCATCTGATGTGAAATCAGTTTACAAGGCTTACTATTTTCCCAATGCTCCTGTAAGTTGAGTTTCCCTATCAACTGAGACACAGATGCTACAAATTCATAAAAAATATCAGAAGTAACAACTAAGAGGACTGAGATCTAGCAGACATCACCTGAGTAGAGACCAGTTGGAGCCCACTGGAGAAAAGGGCAGACAGGAGCTAGGGAGAAGCACAGTGATGTGGGAAGGAAAAGACCCAAGCAGAAATACAGAAAGAAATAGGAAAGAAAGAGCTGCTCAGGGCAGAACTTCCCAGGGACTAACAGGAGCTGAGTGGAGTTTGCTGGTACCAGAATTTATTGAGTTAGAAAATACAAAGCTTTAGTCTATAGGCTCATCTGCAAAGACAGAAGAATTCCATATAAGCTCCAACTCAGGCTCCATCTGCACAGGGATTTTCAGATTTCTTGTTTGAAGCATTAAATCTTTGAGTTTAATTCTAATAAAACATTTTAGAAGGGTATGGTTTAAAGCCTTTTGGGCATTCTGGGCACCTCACTCAGTAGACTGTCCAGGCATGTCCACTTCAAAGCTCTGTCTGCCCTGGAGCACCATCACACCTAAAAATAAATCAAGAAGTTATCTATTTTATCATTTGAATGCGCATCTGTTAGTAGAGGTAAGAAAAGATGGTCAATTTTGTAAATATGTTGATTTTACTTGTTATTTGTTCCTCACAAAGCCCTTTCTTCTTGATCCTCACTTTCCCAAAACACAGCTTTTAGTGGGGCAGTCACAAACTGGTGAAATTAGTTTGCAGACAGAAAAGGAGTTCTATAGAAGATGACAGTCAGACCAACAGGGTACATGTGAGGGAATTGGCCTTGGTGCTGGAAGCTGGTATTGATGAAAGTCAGAAAGCAAGGAAAATTACTGAAGGAGAACTCAGCACTGCAGTAGGTCACAGAAAAGGATTGGATTTAAGTTAGGCTGACCCAGAGCCTCTCTGCTAATTGTTACCTGCTGTGAGCACCCACCTCTCTTCTCTGACTCTTGTTTGGGGTAGAAAACCAGGGCTGTGTGATTGCAACCACAGCAGCTGCTCTGAGCACACAGAAATGACACTGAAATATTGACCAGGGATCTGTCACAAACACTGGCTCTTCCCTAAATGAGGTTTTATATCAACTTACAATTGTCAGGGCTGAATCTTTATGTTTAGATAATAATAATGTCAGGTATATAGTGTTTTTTAAATTATGGCTTTCTTGAACCTTTCATTCAAAATTACCCCCCTGCCAAATCTGAGTTTCACCTTCCTTATAGCACAAATCACAGCACAGTACAGAGCATTAATACAGTCTGCACTATTTATAACTGTCACCAGCTATATTTTACCCCTACTACTGGCAGCCATAAGCTTGAAAAATGCTCCAGAGCATTGTTTCACAATTTAAATTGGAAGTGTTTGGGGTGGGGAAAGCTCTCTCTTGCCTGTCATTCAATTAATCCCAAACTGAAGCATATATCATCTTCTTTGATTACATTTTCTTTTATCCTCTTCAACAGAAAAATAATTTTAAAATCTAAAATTTTCTGTTCAAGCTTTGAAGTCCCATGAGATTGCTGGAAGTCAGATTATTTGTAACTGCAGTAATTTGGGAAAATTGCAAACTAATAGGTGCAATTTGTATTAGTACTGAGATTTAGAAGCTCCCAGGATGCAAACTAAGAGTATTTTGTGTGATGCAACACCTTTTTCAGAGTAGAAATTTTAATTTCATTAACACTAAGAACAGCTATAGAATAAAGGACACCTCACGAAAAAAATTCCATGTTTTGAGGGAATGCATAAAACTTGTAGCCTTTGTAACATAAAGCTTCATCTCTTTTACAAAAGGGAGAAGGATGAAGAGATACAGAAAGAGCTTGAGGTTTAAGACTACAGCATTTAACAAAATGGGAACAAGTGTTTCACACACATCAAAACTACAGAAACACAAAAGAAAAAATTTGATAAATTGGTTTGAGTGTCTCTGTCTCCTCTCTTCAGTGACTCTGCTGGAGTGCCACAGCCATTAACAGAGAAGAGCACAGTAAATACAAGGTTAATAGCTGCTACTATTATAACACTACACTGTTACTAACATAAAATGAGTGCAAACTCCTTCATCACTGAGGATATTGATCCAAGCAGACTGATCTCACTTTCATGCATACAACGCCGAGCTGGAGGAAAGCACCAAAGAAAAATGAAGCATTATTCAAGCCTGAGTCCCAGGGCTCCAGCAGCAACCCCCTGAAGTGCCTCCCAGGCAGGATAAAACACGTCTGTCTGCAGCCAGGCCAGAGCTCCAGGAGATGCTGCAATTACTGCATCACTGCCCAAATCCTCAGCTTTCACTAAGCAAATAAATTCCAGCACCAGGCTGGGCTCTCTTCAGCCATGACTCAGTACTTCAATCCACTACAGTAATGGTGGGATGAAGGCATTATTTAAAGAGGTAACTAAAGGTTTAGGTAGGAGAATGGAATGAAATTGAGAGGAAAAAAGGCCATTAAAACCAAACTGCTTGAATAATAATTTTCTGATATTCTTTGTTGACACGTGCAAATGACTAACCACTTAAAGCTAGAATATTTTCTTCCTTTAATCCCCATGTATTACACATTGTTAATGTGCCACCATTGTAATTGTACCACTCCTAGAGGGGTTTGTTTATATATATATAGGCCAAGGTATTTAATGCATCATTGATCAGACTTTGTTTCGGTTTAGTTCCTAGGAACAATGTAGTCACAATGTAAATGGCTTAAAATAGTTTTATTATTTGAGATGGTTTTGAGGCACTTCCCTCAAAAAAAATGAAAAGGAATAATTGAAATGTCAATTATTGCATTTTAACTAAATTTGTTCAATTGCATTGATATCAAGACACATGACTAGAACAGAAGTCCTTAATAAAATGCTTGTATTAAAAGAATGACTAAAACCTATGGAAAATGAAGTAGGTTCTATTTTTCTCATGGAAAATGGAGTTAAAGTTCCTCCTAGTTTTGTCTCGATGGTCGTATCAGTACCATCCATGCCAACATCAGCCTACACACAGATTTTTACAAAGCACATTTCCAGATCATTGAATCCATGAAGGGCCTGAAAATGAAGCTGTCATCATACCAACCTGAACCTGTCATCATACAAACTTGAAATTCTTCAGTAAAATAGATTATTAATATTTTTGTTGAATTGCCTTAACTGAACTATATGAAAATACAATTTGTTTCTATACTGTCCAGGTATGATTATCAAAGTATTTGAAGTGACAGGAAAAGCAAAGACTAAGAGGGAGTCAGAGTCTTGCATTTAAAAATAAAGATTTCTAATTTGTAATTACAGCCTCAGACAAGAATAAATGAGCCATACCCCAGGGAGATAAAGCAGTATTTAAAACAACATTGTAACAAGCTCAATATTTTTCCTAGTCATAGAAGAAAATATGCTCCCTAGTCAGGCTCAGCTGCTAAAGGGCAACCTGGAGATCCCAACAGAACACAGAAAACAGTCTTAAAGAATTTGGGTTGCTCTGCATTTCTTCATGTCAGTTAGCAGAAAAGTAGCTGACAGACTACTGCATACACTTCTCATTTGGTGCCACACTATCAATATTCCCAGCAGGTTTCTGTACAGTCTGCAATTTCAAAGAGTCACATTAGATTGTCACTAAGTGGAATTCACTATATTAAAAGCCTTTTCAGTGAAATAATAATCACTGTTTGCTGAGACAGTCTCCCACATGAATCAGAACAGAAGAGACAAACATGTTCACCCTCCTCTAATCTGCTTTAAATTGCCATGTAGTCAGCTACACAAATAAATACACCCAAACAGACAATAACTGGGTTTTATTTAAACATATATGAAACAGAGGATGCAGCCCCATTCCTACTTCACAGGAGCACTATTTGCAGTACAACAGTTACAAATATGTCAGCTCAGTAGACAAACCCATTTACACAGGTTTGTAATTGTCTTCATGACACAACACAAAAAGTTTCAGACATGTTTTTGAGGGGGTTAACAAAAAAAAATGAAGAAGTGGAAATAATCTTGCTTCATAATTTCCATCTCAGATGCCAAACAGAGACAGCACAGGAAACACTCAGAGTATTCTGACTTTACTGGCTCCAGTATCTCTGACAAGATCAGCAATCCAGATTATTTGTGGTCATTACAGATTCTGTGGCATATTTTATTATGGTTGAGAGGTGTTCATGACAGTGACATGCCCTAGTTTTGATCAAAGAGATTATATCCTGCTCATCCAATCTTTCTGGACAGCTACATTTTGGCAGAAAGCTCTTCCTTGCTGTTATCCAATCTACATTGTAGTAAGTCGTGTAGACTTTATTAATAAGCCACTGTGGAGCATTCCAGAGACAGCTGCTCGTTAGCAAACTAAATTATTTTTCTATGTGATTATTTTTGGAAAGACCTATGGCAAATGGCTCTGTCCTTTCCTGTTTCTACAGTCAGATAAAAACAGAGCCTGTCTATACCATACAAGTTGACTGCCTGGTGTCTGGAGAACCACCTCAGGGAAGGCGTGGGCAGACAGAGACAGGAGTGCCCAAGTGCTGCTACATCTGGGCCACTGGTCTAGGCTATCTACATCCCTGTTTATTTGGTGTAGGAAGGTTTAATTGGAAACTTTGTAAGAGAAGTTTTAGAAGAAATGCCAGTCCTTTCTTTTCAAGTGACCTCTTAAAAAGATGCTCTTAAAGCTGCTTATGTATCTCCACCTTACGTTCAGTGTGTATCCAGAATTCCCAGTTCAAGAGGAAGAATGTTCAAAAATAACAGCATGCTTGAATCCATGAGAGATCCATGATCAGTACAGTGGCCAGTTAATTTAACCTTTAATGTCTGTGCTGCCTTTGTCAGCCAGCATAGCAAACCACATCTACTACCTGATAGATATTTTTTCCCACTCCCCACTCACCCCAATATGAGGGTTGATGTGCTCTCCACACTTTGCACAAGGCAGAACCAAATGCACATCACTGCCATTCAGTTCTCACAGAATAATAACTTCCAGTCAGTAGTCAGTAGGGGTTTTCAGGAAAGGGGTGTTGAAAGCTCTGGGTCATCTTCTGAGTGAGCTGAACAAATCTACCTTCTCCAAGTGCTTTAGTATTGCTTTGCCTTATGGGATGTGAACTAAATGTGTTCTTTTGCAGAGGAAATACAAAGCTCTGCAGGTCTCAGTCACCACTCTGCAGAGCTGCTGACACCTCTCCCTTTTGTGATGACTAGCAGGAACTCAGAGACAAGGCAGGAATCAAGGAGACAGGCTCTACAGCAGGAACAAAGGCAGGATAATTTTGCATTTTCTTTGCTGTCATACCTGTTACTTCTAAAGTGTCAAAAGGACTTTTGGTCCTGTCAGGACTTTTAGCCTTTTGCACGACTTTACAGCTCACCCTGTTCCAACTTAATTCTACAAATCAAGATAAAGGGATAGTTAACATTTTGCATCATCAGCAAAAATTGATTTTTCTTTTTTGATAATTTGATTTTTGTTAGCCCCTGTTCTGAGAGATCTATTCATGTGGTACTAAGGAAACCATGAAGTCCCAGTACAGGTCCCAGTGGGCATGGAATCAGAGAACAAAACTTCAGACTCAGTGCTGAGTCTCCTTTTTGTTCAGTAAAAGCATTCAGGTACAGGTGGCTGTCATCTCTCTGCCATACAATGATTAACATGTTTTCTAATACAGTTTTCAGGTGTCAGCTTGCAGGTCCAGCCAGAAAGCAAACTCTCCTTCATCAGGACGTGCCAGCCCAATGAACCTTGGAAGATTCGAACAGGAACTATCCTCTGCCAAATAAATTTCCTTGACAGCTGAATAATTCTCCTGGAAGAGAAGGGGAGAGAACAGGAGTCTGTTCACCTGTCTTGAGTCCCCTTGACAGAAATGCATAAAGGGCAATAGCGTTTTTTAAATGCTGAGCTGCAGGACAGCCTGATCACATGGCAATTATCAGCTTTTCTCCTGCACACCAGGAGGGGTTGTCAGCTTGGGGCTAAGAAGCAAAGGATGAAGGTTTGGCCATGAGCCTGAAGGCTGAAGATGATTTGTAACCCCTTCTAAAGCAAGATCAGGTCAATACGTCTTAGCTTTTCTCATTTTGCTATTGTTTTTTTTTTTTTTTCCCTTGGGTACTACCTCTGCCCGATTTTACAGAAAGAAAAAAAACTGCAACACTGCAGTGGAAGTAGGAGGTGACCAGACAGGGAGGCTCTGAAACCTTTGTCATTATCACACAATATCCCCCCAGTTAAAGAACTAAGAGACAGATTGCTCAAAATACGAAAGAACTAGAAGACCCAAGACATAAATCAAGGCACATTATTCCCTGTATTTGTTAGCTGAACACCTCACAACCTGTGGAAGTCCTTGCCACTGCTCACTGCTCTCTGGGAAGCATCACTTTGTAACAAGGACAGATCTTGAGGGCTGTTTTGTAAATGTTGCATGAGAAGGGACCACAACTAGATTGAGCATGCTGTAATAACTAAAAGACATAAGTGTATTTCAGACACAAATTTATACATTAGTGAAAACAGAACTAGAAAGCAAATTCTCTTGTAATTATCTGTAGAAAAAAAATAAGGCAGACTATAGCAATACTGGGGCACCAGCAAGCTCAGGGAAACCCTCAGTCTAAACCAAGATGTCAAGAAGACTTGAACAAATACACAGTAACTTGTGGACTGCACTTTAAAATCCCCAAAGCTTAATTTAAATCCACAGCCAGCACACAGTGGAACACAACTTTTTCATCACTTTTCTATAACCGTGAAAAATGCTTTGTATAAACACAGTTGAGCAAATTTTAATCTCTGCAGGACCACAAACAGAAATTTCCATTTGTGAATCCCTTTCTGCAGAAGAGCTTTATTGTACTCTCCTCCTGATAAGGGAGGAGAGCTCAGACCTGAAATCTGAGCCCCGCTCTAGATAGATGGCAGTAAATTTTGCACACTTTGTAGTAGTGCTTTCCAGATTGCCTGTTCTGACACATGGCAGGTTTAGAATTTACCCTCATAAGTTACGACACTCATTTCCCTGGTGCTCGCACAGCTGAAATGTTCAGACAAGCATGAGTGAAGGAAGGAAGGTGAGGACAAGGATTGCATTGAAAACATAGAATGATAGCTCTGGATTATACCTTTTCATCTCAAAGAGATCAGAAACAGAGATTGTAAATCTTATGTCCAATCTGTAACTCTCCTTATCGCTATGTACATGAAAAATAAAATTCTAAATGGAATTTTACGAAAATGCAGAAACCTAAAAAATCTTACATCCTCCTCGATTCTGGAGGATGTGTCTCAACTGAGACAATACAGTGCCCTCTGCGGGCTCTCCTCTCATATTACAGTCCCAGGAAGGAAACGCCTTGGAGTATCGTGAAATTCTCTCTGCTACTCTTTGTAATTACACTGTAAGTACTGTGAGATGAAAGGAAGACATCAACTAAATAGAAATAGTCTTTTCTGAAAGTAATAATAACGCTCTTAATTTATCTAAAAAACTTGGGATGACAATAGATATGCAGTTTAAAAAGTCTCCTGTGAAGACAGGCTGACAGAGCTGGGGTTGTTCAGCCTGGAAGAAGAGAAGCCCCAAGTGAGATTTTAGAGGCTTTCCCAGCGCCTAAAGGGGCTCTGAGAGAGCTGGAAAGGGACTCTTGATTGGAGTGTAGTGATGGGATGAGGGATAATGACTTTAAACTGAAAGAAGATAGATTTAGATATTAGTAAGAAATTCTTTGCCATGAGGGTGGTTGGGCACTGGCAGAGGTCGCCCAGAGAAGGTGTGGCTGCCCCATCCCTGGAGGAGTTCCAGGCCAGGCTAGACTGGGCTCTGAGCAACCTGTTCTGGTGGAAAGTGTCCCTGCCAATGGCAGTGAGTCAGAACAGGATGGTATTTGTGGTCTCTTCTAACGCAAACCACGCTGTGATTCAGTGAAATGAATCACTGCTTAGGTGATGGAATTACACAAAAGCACAGAAAACATGTAACTGATACCTAAGCAGGTGTTCTCCAGAAGAGTCTGCTAATAGGAATTTCACTTGGTTTAATTATTAACTCTAAGCAGGAGCAAGTACCATTGCAAACTCGATTAGCCCTGAAAAAAACAGAAAGGAGATTAAATCCCATCATACCAATTTATGCAAAGCTTTTGCTTCCCTAGCACCTGGACACGTACAACACTTAAAACCATAACTGCTTTGGGCATAACACTTAAACACACAGCCATAAACCTGGAGGTGGTGAAGCATGTGAAGCATGACAAAACTCATTCCTTGCCCTACTTTTTCATGTAATGGAGAAGACAGAGATATAAATTATTTCAAATTAGCTTCATTTTAAAGAATTGAGTATTCATGATAAATTACCTCAGCAATTTTAAGGGGTTTACCAAAGTACATGAAATTCTATTCAGGGCAGGGTAACACTTACTGAACTTCAGAACTTCATGTAATTGAGCTTGTTGCATTGATACATCACTGTAAGTTTTGCCAGCAAACAGATTGATGAGTGACAGGAGTTAGTCTCTTTTGAACGTGTAAAATCCAGACAGAAAAAACCATTTTTTTTTCTGAAGGAGCAAGGAAAAAGATTCATAATGTTGTCATTTTCCTTCCTTTGTGTACAATATGATTCAGAGTTGCATGAAAACCCCTTTTAAATATATCACTGAGCAAGGGGAAATGTCATAGTAATAACAGTCAGTTTCAAGACTACAAAAAGCATTTTTAATTGAGATAGTTCTGCCCTGTATCAGAAGCATGGCAAATGGATTTTATACACACATGTGCATGCCTGTGTAATAAATAAACATGATGGCCACTTTGCTTTATGGTAATTCTTTCTAAGGTACTGAAAAGGAAAGTTCTGGATAGATAGCCAAACCATTTCAGTAGAATTTCACAGCTCAGGAAGAGCACAGCAAACATCTGCCAGCTCATCAGACGTAACCACAAATGAAACAAAGACACTCTGACAAGTCACAGAGCAAAGTGGAGTTAATAACCAAAGTGGCAGTGCTCCAAAAGCCAACCTGCTGAATCTGTTTAGAGCCTCCCAGGAAAACCAACAGACTCTGACTTTGCAGACAAGATTAAAGGAAATACTGTCCTTATTAATATGCAGCCTTTCAACAATTTCAGCATTAATAGGAGCAAAATTCCATCAATATTTCAGCCACCTAGATTTTTTTTCCTACTACGCAATAGCATTTCCTCCCAAGAGAAAATACCTGTTTTTGCTGCCTTTACACAAAATGCTTAATGCTTCCAGCAATCCTAGGTATCTAGCAATCCATTTTTTCTCTGCAATGTCTTTGCTAATGTGATGGAAAGAACAAGCCACAAATCTTAAATGCAAGAGACTGGATACGTGGTGTTATCCCAGCAGGTCTCCTCACCAGCTGGGTGCTGCAAACTGCTCTGAGAATGGAAGTCAATGCAGATGTCAATGACCCAAGATTCCAGGATACACAGGAAGGTTATTACTAACCCCTAGTTGGGAAGCTGCAATCTGACTATTGGTAGTCTTTTAAGAAGACAGACAACCATGCAAAACTGGGTTATGAGACCTGTCACACTTTCCTGATAGTTGTCCTCACACAGTCAGTGTCAGCTGAAGGATTAAAATTAAATCAGAGAGGCAACAGCTCTCTGCTGAGCAAAGCCAGGGGGGAAAAGAAAAGGATTCGTTGGGAAAAACCAAAAATATTTGTTGTGGGAAAAAAAAAAACAAATCAACCTTCTTGTCCCACTGGATAAAATCATGTCAGGAAGGGAGGAATGAGAAGTAAATAATTTTTTCATGTGAGAGGATACACTGGTCTCGTGGTGTGTCCCCTTGAGAATGGGCTGCAGCACAGAGTGGCTCCCTGACTGCAGCTCTAAGAGGATTCAGCTCCAAGAGCAAAATAAACACAGGTTACAGTGCCATGCCTGCAGTGCTGCTGCTCAGGGGCAGCTTAAACTCTGCCCCATGGTAGAAAAGTCAGAGATGTTTCACCCAAAACCACCCAGTATAAAATGGCATTTTCTGATTTCAGCAGTTGGTTAAGCAGGGAGTTTAAGCCATTAGAGAAATGAAACACTGGCACACCTCAGCCCTCCCTCTGTGCTGCCTCTCCTGCTTCCTGGCCTTGGAGCCTTCACCAGGTTATTGCAGGGCAGGAGCTGTCTGCTGTGATTACAGCTTACTGCAGGGCTGACATCCTCCAGAGGCTCTTGCCCTGTGACAAGGAGTGTGGATTCAAGAATTAAACAGCTGCCCTGATGGTCAGGTTGATATTTTATAGGGAAGGCAGATTTTCCTGTGTTTCTTTAAAGCAGGCTTTCATTATTTTGCTAGCACAGCATGAATTGATCTGTGTGACCTCAGGCCCCTGGCTTTCACTTCATAATTTAATGTTAAAGAAAACCCTGTATCTCACCCTCTAGCTTTCAAAATCTGGAAGCAGCAATCCAGATATACCTCAGGGAATTGTATGATTATGTTCCCACAAGTGTGCGTTTACAATTACGAGCACAGCCTGTAATTTACCAAGTGAACTGCTCAAAGTCAATTTCTCCATTGCAGCCAAAAAATATTCCCAGCCAAGTCCCTTGTCACAGGAGGAATTCCAAAATGGGTGATCAGGCAGCAGCCAAAAAATTGCAATTAGTTGTGTTCCAAGTAGATAAGTTCATCAGGAATTAGCCATGTGTTAGACACAAATCCATATGGAAACTAAATGCATACTTTCACTGTTAATAACCAGTGAAATATTCAATATTCTGGTGGAATTGCAAATTTGGATTTCTTTTGTATGCATCTTTGAGGATCTCTGCATTGTCACTTGAGCACAGAGAGGCACAACCCCTGTGTAGCTGCTATAGATACACCAGAGATGTGACATTACCTGTGCCCACACCCTCCACAGCCCCAGGTGAATCCAGGTGAGCTGCAGAGCACCTTGGTCTGCTCTGTTTGTCTCAGCACTGACTTTGAGGGCCTCCCTCCTTCTCCCTTTTCCTCCTCACAGTAGACAAAAAACAAGGAGAACCTGAGAGAGAGGAGCACAACAGCCAGTGCTCACACAGCAATGTCACACATTTAACAGAAACTCTTTCATTACAGTGAGGCCAGTTGGCCTGAGGCACCCTGACGTGCCTAAAAAAAACCCCAAAAAACCTTTCACCTCCTTGAGAGGAAGATGAGTGCTTCATTCCCATTTTACCCACAGGTAAAGAGGAGATTACTTCCCACCAGCACTGAGTGCCCAGTGCAAGGCAGCATTACCAGGAAGAGATGCCAAGCCTTGCTCTACAGTTGCTGAAAACCTGATGGGCAGAGAGACAAATGGTCCTGTCCCTAATTCATTCTGTTCACCACTCACAACACCACAGCTCTGTTCAAAGCCTTCCTGTGCTCTGTTTATTTCTTTTTTTTTGTTCCATTTTCAAGTCTTGTCTGTTCCATTTAACTCCTCAACCCCCCCATGACTCTTAGCCCAACACATCACATGTAAGCACCCAGATGACATTGTTTTCCTCCAGAATTTAGGATGAAAAAAGTGCTCCTTAGAAAAGCCATATGGCCCGTTGCTATGATTCTGCAGTTCCCTACAGCATTTTGTATATAATAACTCATGCCAAGGATGGGATTGCAAATTCAAGACCAGCTTTCAAAGAGAACACGATGAGCTGATCTCTTGTTCTATGTAGATATACCCAATTTAATTTTTTAGAGCAAAATTAAGGAGGGAGATTAAAATATGGTTCAGTTACAGCTGTTGTATTCTCCTTACAGAGTTTGTAATTTAAGCCAATTACACACCAGCCAGTTGCTGGAAGTCTTTTGTCTGGGGCACCATCCTTTGACTTTACAGGCACACAGACAGGATCCTGCTGTGCACCAAGCAAAACTTGTTGTACCATAAATTAGATGAAGACTTTAATGAAAATGTTATTTAGGACTGGAGAAGCCAGTCATTAAATCTTTATTATAATGAGACCAGCATATCTAACTCATAATCAAGTTATTTTTTACGCCAGTGTTACTGTAACTCAATAAGCAGCTCAAAGACTGAAAAGAAAAACAAATTCTCCACATTTCCACTTGGAAGCTTTGTGCAATCACAAGTATTTTTATAAAGGTTATTTTATCTTTTTCCATGACATATTCAGTTATTTTCAGAGATACTCTCCCCCATGACTACAAACAACTTTTCAAGTAAAAACAAAAAGGAGTATTGTAAATTATGAAATAGTCACAAAACTGGAAAATATGCAAAGTACCTGGAAATGAAAGGCAATGCCACATGGAATTTTGTGGCTGATTTTAATCCATTTTCTGATCCATTAACTGTCCTCTGAGAACACATGAGGTCTCAGTGAAGTCATCAGGACTCCCCTAGAGCTGAGATGTTTGTTCAAATGGCCCTGGGAAGAATGAAGACACCAGGCTTTAAACCCCACCTAATCACAACAGCAAGGCTGCCTCAAGGGATACTCTGGAGTTTTCACAGCTATAAACATATTTTAACTCAGGAAAAAAGCTGATTTCAAACACACACACACATACATACATAGATACACATAGCACAGAGATACTGAAAGTATAACTGACATATTTACAAATCCAAGTATATTTGAGGGATGCTTCTTGCCTAAGCAATACTCATATTATGACAATCCCACACACTTAAATACCAGCATGGTTTACACTAAAAAGAGAGGGGAGAAGAGGATTCTTGTAGTAATTCAGCCAATAAAAGAAATCAGTACAATGCTGAAAGGAGCAAACATGGCCAGATTGACTGAATAGAGTGAGGGGCATGCCTGGAATGAGTAGTTACTACCAGGAGATGAAATCAAGAAGAGAAAAGGAAATTATGGCATCAGAGGAAAGGGCAGTATGGACACTCATCTGGAGTTTGTCAGAAATGTAGGTAAGGAGAGGGAGAGGCAATATGCTTGAGCACAGGGAGCTTTGCTGAGCAGCCTCTCCAAGGAATACAACTACACCACAGTCAGTAAAAAAGAGCAAACTAATGAGCACAAAGCTAGAGAGCAGCAACGGATGTTCATTGCCTCTTACTCACCAGTGAATATGGACATTATGGAATATTAGTTAACTCAATATTTACAGGAATAATGACCCTAAAATCTACACTACTCTAAGGCAGAGCTGGAACTCAATTCTACAATCTACCAAGTGAAGGAAAATCCACACTGAAGTCTGGAACTTTTGAAATTTTGCTGATATGCAGATCTGTTACCTCACACGTACTTGTTGAATCTGGATGTGGGTAGGGACAGCCATAAGCAGCTGGTCTCTGAAATTACATTTCTGGTAAGCTGAATCACAGTTTCTTCTCCATACCAGAATGCAACAGGCAGTCAGACAGCAGCTGACATGCAAATACCAAAAGCAAATCACAGTAGCTCAGAAAACTGAGCTGAAATAAAAGACAGCTTGCTTGTGTCTATGGCTCTAAGGAGACAGAAAATATACAACTTTGCCAGAATCCTGTCCTGCCATTCTGGGCTCTCATATGCCACAATTATTCATATAACATTTCTGTGCCTCAGTACTTGAAATAGAGGAATCTCACAAATCCCAGCACAAAGCAGCTGCTGCAGTATCCAGCCAAACCAGTGGAATCCTCCTCAGTCTATGTTTATGCTTTCCTTTGGGTCCTCTAAACACCAGATTTTAAAACCTGACTTTTCAGTTGGATGCTGATGGCATCCACTGCCTGGAAAGCAAATCCAAGTGCCCTCTTGAGAAGAACCATTTATGTAGTTATTGATGAAAATCTGTTTTGCCCTGGCACAGAGTAGTATTTCTCATGTTCTCGTTATCAGTAACCATCTCTGAGCCTAAACATGACTATTATTCACAAAATGAGTCACATTATTCTAAAGAAAATGTAATTATTTTAAACCAAGCTAATTATTTCTGTGTGGGAAAGTTACATGGAGTTGAGTTTGACCCAGATGCAGTTTGATTTTAGAAGTCAGTCAGGAATATGCTGATACTAAACTGAAAATGAGACTATTGGGCAAAGAAGTTTCAACCAAATAAAATACAGCAAGTTTATATATAGGTAGGCCTATGAAGGCCACACTTTGATCAATAATTTACTCCAATTATTTTAGTAAACGTAGCAATTGCACACTAATTATAGATTTAGAGATGCTTTAGAGGATCAGGAATGGTTTATATTTAAATCTTATCCTACCTGAGGACTTAAGGTCCATAGAGTCACTCACGAGAAGCTTAATTAAATTTTTTTTTCAGAAACTCATAATATTATTCTCACATACAAACCTTCATTTGATCTGAAAAATCAGATTTCTTTCTGCAGGTTTAATTGCAAATGAAACCCAAGTTGTAAGTAAAGGCAATTCTATTTTTAAGGCTGAGATCACTAGCACGTAGAAGAGCCACTTGCTTTTCTTCCCCAGGCAGTTGAACATAATTTATATTCTGCTTGCAAAACAGTTACTTCAGAAACCCTCAATTTTTGGTGTAATGTGTATCAATTAACACAGAATCCTGTTTTAATGAGAACAGTGTTTAGAAATTGAATAAATCACTCTTTAGAGTATCATGGACAAAACCCTGCTGCAACACCAAAGAGAAAAAAGCAACAAAACCAGAGCCCAGCCAGTATTCAGACTCCCAGCTCTTTGAATGAAGACAGACACCAAATCCAATACCTAGATCTACATCTAACTAAATTAATTTTACTTTTTTTTTTCATTTAATTTTTAATGCCACTGCTAATCCTCAAGATTTTACAACGGAGTAATAAGTTGGTATCTCACCAGTCAGTGGAAAAGAGCTAATGAAAATTGCATATTCCCCTTCCAAAATTTAAAAAAAGAGAAAGGTGTTTCATTCAGGAAAAACAATTTCCTCTGGAAAGCCCTAGTATACTACCCAGCAAGTAGGGATAGACATATATTAATTGCTAATGGTTTCCATACAACAATAACCTCAACATTTACATTTCACAAAACAGCAGATCTTAAATCTTGAAAAGCCTGTCTTGCATCATAATGTTTTCTCTTGTAGTGACAAGTCAGAATCTGATAGGCCTCTTACATGTTTTATTCAGTATTCTATTGTAAAAGGCTGTAGTTCCTGTGTTTTTCCTGTCACTTTAGCAGTTTCACGTGTAATCATTTTCACATGTTAGTAAAAATTATCAGAAATTAAAGGAAACTTGAGTTTCTGAATGCCAACCTAAAGTAGGTAGCCTGATCTCCACTGAGCATTCAATAAACATCAGCAAGAAATTTGTGGAGGAAAATAAACTCCTGATTTGATAAGAATCCAAGTGAGAAAAATAAAATCTGCAAGGCAGAGACTCCATCAAATGATTAAACCCAGGAGTGACACAAGTGAGAAGAATTAGGTTCTAATCTGCAGTAACCTCACCTGTTTGATTCTATTGTTCAGAGAAAACTTCTGTATTTACTACCTGACCAAAACCCATCATTACACTAACAAGGAAAATTGTTTCATGATTATTTGTTGATTCCTTCTCTCTCTAGTACTGCATTCATCCAGTCTGAGCTCACAAAAATAATGCTGAATAGTTTGCAAATAAAGCACATGGGACTAAGGTTCTTCCTAATATAGACTCAAACCATTTGCTACCAGGCCCATTTCAGATAATTTCTTAAAAGAATTGCTCTTGAACTTCTCTCTTGCTTCTGCTATAGGTATATTGTCCAAAAGTTTAATTCTTCTGACAGTTAGGAACTTGACTTCCCATCCAAATCTATTCATTGCCACTTCATGCCCATTACTTGTGCCAACATCTATCTTGTGAAACTTTCCCTGGAGTTTGCTCTTTAGGCACATTTCTAAGTTAACACATCCATTCCCAGGTTTTGCTTTCCTGAACTGAAGAAATCTCCCCCAGAATATGTATTGTCTGCTCCCTGACAAGCCCTGCAATTCCTCCTGCACTTACTCCAGCCAAAGAGGCTGTACCATATCTGCACCAAGGGTTATCCAGGGCCTGCAGCAGTGGCCCTCAGAGTCACCTGCCCTCAGGCAGGGTGAGAGGAGCAGCAGAGCAATGCCAGCCTGCAGGCACTGGGCAGCACATGTCCCACTGCAGGGACCCCAGAGCTCTGCACCCCCAGCAGGGCACAGCCCCAGGGCTCCCCTCAGCAGGGCCCTGCTGGCACTCAGAGCATCCCACCCACAGGAACCAGGCAGCAGCAGCAGCAGCAGCTGGGCACAGAGCCAGCCTGCATCAGCAGGGCTGACACCAGGCAGAAAGATGAATCACCCACATCTGACTGGTTCTCTTAGCTCCAGCCTGCCAGAACCACAGCTGGTAAATCCTGCCAGAGCCAAGATGGTAAATCCTGCCAGAGCCACAGCTGGTAAATCCTGCCAGAACCAAACTGGTAAATCCTGCCAGAACCACAGCTGGTAAATCCTGCCAGAACCACAGCTCGTAAATCCTGCCAGAGCCAAGCTGGTAAATCCTGCCAGAGCCAAGCTGCTAAATCCTGCCAGAACCAAACTGGTAAATCCTGCCAGAGCCAAGATGGTAAATCCTGCCAGAGCCACAGCTGGTAAATCCTGCCAGAGCCAAACTGGTAAATCCTGCCAGAGCCACAGCTGGTAAATCCTGCCAGAGCCAAGCTGGTAAATCCTGCCAGAGCCACAGCTGGAGCTGTGCAGTGCCAAACCAGATATCCCTGAGAGTGTGACCCCCATTTAATTGCAGCAGAGCTTATGCAGCTACAAATAAGAGAGGGTCAGCTGCCTGCCCCTCCTGAAACATCTCTGTTTAAATTTATTTTTCCTATTATTTGGAAGACAGAAAATGCCTCATTCTAGTGTAACAGTGCTTGTACCAACACTACAATCCAATTCTGCCGGACTCTAGAAGTCTAATATGGTTATTTCAGTTATGTTCTGATACTCTATGCATCACAGTCTGCCATTTGCTCTTTCACAAATACAGATGATACATTACATGGTCTGCATGCCAGATTCTGAAATCCTTTAGGAGCTGTCCCCATGGACAATAATGCCATAACTCATCAAGGTCTTGAAACAGTGGTAAGTACTTTTGTGTCCCTCTGGTAACACCCATCTGGTGTGACATTTGCTTTCTGTACCTTTCAGTTCAGGAGAAAAGTCATCCTCTCAGTCCCATCGTGTCCCATAAAACACAGGAGCTAAATTATGAGAGCCAAAAGGAAGAGGCTGAGAGCAGGTACATGCCACATGTAGTTCCTGACCTTAACTGAAGTCACAAACAGAGTCTGCTGCACTCCAGGGACAGATCAGTAAAGTATCTTGGTGTAGGAAGGAGACAACACTCCAGTGATGCAGGAAAAAACAGGATAAATAGGAGAAGAATGCAGAAAGGAAACAGGAGAGACAAATAACAATGGGGGAAAATGAGGGGGAGGAAAGGAATAGAAGGGTAGGAAAAAAAATCATGGAAAGCATGGATGGTGACCATTCCCATTCTCCCTGCCACTCATCCCTATCCCAGTCTCCCTCTCCTGGTCTTTTGGACAGCAATCAACAGAAGCCATGTCATGACACAGGTCTAGAACAGAAACTTGCCCTCAAAACCAAGACTTCTGTAAAATAAATGGACATGTACTTCTGAATTCACTTCAAAGCCAAAAATCATCCAAGAAAAATTTTTAAAGCGTTACTACGAAAATTGAGAATTTATTCCCTTATGCAGTGAGCAAAATGACCTCATGACTAAAACACAACTCAGTTCCCAGTTCTGCCAATGAATTCTCTGCAGCCTTGTCATTTGCCTCTGTGCCTCAGTTCATGATCTGCAAACCACAAGATTTGCAAGAATCCATCCAAGACTGAGACGTTCCCACTCTAATCATGGCAGCCAGAAACGAACATGGAAAAGAAAAGTTCTAGGAAGGAAACATTCTAGGAACAGAAAAATCCAACTGCCAAGCACACTGAAAAAAAGAGATTTTTAATTTTGTTAGGGAGGAAAACCAAGACTATGTTGAGCAAAGGGATGAAAGAGAAGACAGAAGACTGAACAAATCAGAAGTGCTGAGTGTTCAATCATAGTAGGGAACACTCTAAAGAGGAATGAAAACTGCATGCCCTGCAAAAGTAGTGCACACATTTGGAACAAGATTTTCCAGATCAGGACCCTTGGCTCTCTTATTGCATTGCTGGCTGAGAAGAATTTGCTGGTTTCAGCTGAGATACCAGACGTGCAAGTTGGACTAAGATGTAATAACAAGGTGCAATAATAGAAGGTTTGACAGTGGGGTGGGTAACATGGGAACATGGGAAACACCAGAAGTCATTTTCAAAACAGAGGCAGCTATTTTCACTCACTTAAAAAACAAGTTCTTTTTGGTCTAAATTACTATCTGCTAACAGCATAAGTTATGAACCAATTAGCAGATAACAGGGACAGTGGGACATATCCTTTCTAGTGTCATTCCTACAATTCCCTTTGTTCCAGGTCCAGTTTACATCAGTTAACTCTTGCAAGAGACACCACCAAACATGTGCTAACAGTAACACCAGGCATGTGATTCATCAAAGGGCTGGTGACAGACACACTAATCCATAAGCCACTTGTTCTAATAATGGCAGAGAACCTGAAAAATAGAGAAATGTGGGGAGCATGCATCTTGTAGCAGTCTACATGAGTCCCCTGCCACGGTATGAGTCTATTAGCATAGACTGCAGATAGTGGAATTAAGTTTAGTGCATTTTTTCCTTTCTGTCAGGGTTTCTGTGCAGGACTAGAGTGCAAATCCTCTGGGGATATCCAGGAACTGATTTGTGAAGTGAGATGTAAGTGCTTCACTGGAGGTTTCACCTGCCTGACTTCTCCTGTCACAAACAAACTGAGTGCAGACAAGGGGCTGTCTCTGGGCACAAAGGCCAATCTTTTCATTCTTTCCTACTGCTGACATTTATCCCCTTGCTCTAACAAGATTTGCAAATCAGAAAAGGAATTCTACTATAAAGTATCTTAACTGTAACCAAGGGGCAGGCAAAGCAAAACCCTGTGATGAAGTATATATTTGGCTCAGCACAGCTGCATCACTGCACAAAAGATGTAAACATCTTCCTGAATATATCACAACACTGAGTTCTGATTGCTCTGCAATCTTGTTCACTTTAAAACTGTATTTTAGCTATACATGAGAGAATAAGACAGTATGTGAAAACTCCCATAGAACTGCAGTTTCCACCACTTTCAACCTCCTCTCCATGGAAATCCTCATTCCTCTCCCTTTGTATTCTTCTGCTCATGTTTTTAATGTTACTCTTCCCTTCAACAAGATTATCAGCATCTTTTTCTAAGGCAAGATAAATGAGTGTGATTGCTCTGTCCTAGACAAGGTCCACCAGCAATCACACTATCTTTTTAATCAAAATCACCAGTCAACCAAAATGTTTTTCCAATGAAATTGCACCTTCCTTTGATAAACCACTTTCTATTAGTTTTATCAAGGTTTTTCCTGCAGCTGATTTTGGCTGATATGTTTGTAACTGACAACTTGACACAAGTCTGTACCTTTTCTGAATATTGATGATAGAGTCTACTTCCTAATCCTTAGAAATGTAATGCTAAAAGCTAAAAGTGTTATTTTTCCCCACTCAGAACTCAGAGAAATAGTGTCAAGTCTTTTAGACCTGACTTGCAGCTGCAGCAATGTTAAAGCTAAAGGAGCTTTGCTAAGCCTCACCTTAAGGTGGGCAAATCACACACCAGTATAGTCATGAAAGGATAACACTGGGCAGCTTTGGCCAGCAGGATCAAGCTCCCAAAGATTACTAACTCACATCTTCCACATTTACCATCAGGTTGCAGCAATATTCTCTTTGAAGACTCAGGAGAAATTGCTTTTTTCTCTACTTCCTAGCCTCCTTGGCAGGCAAGATCACTCCTTACACGGGCAGAATTCCTGGGGTCAATGGAGAATTTCACAGAGCATGTGAAACCAGGCAACACTGGAGACAAAATATCAGTATGAGTGGTACTTCTTTATTACCCATTCCCAGTTCCCATTTATCAAAGGACTGGTTATCTCTCCTCCTGCCCCCACTCCAATATACTTTCATCTGTGTATTGCAAACAAGCAGCCAGGGCTTTTTTTAGCTGTGTAATTAGAAGCCATTGTTTCCCTGTTTAATTTCTCTTGCTGTACCATAGCTTCCAGTCATTACCAGACAGCAGTTGTGCTCTTATTACTGACCCTGTTGTCTAGATACCTACTCACACTTATTATCCACTCTCACTTTTTCAAATAAGCACCTTAATGAGGACAAGAATAGTCATTATCCCTACAACTGTGTACTAATACTTTAAATTTAAAATTCAAATTGTAAGCAGTGAGAGAGGACAGGTTCAGAATCTTTTTTTTTTTTAAATACCTCCTTTCTGACCCTGTGAAATAATTCAAATGTATGTAATGATATTTTTGCAGTCACTAGAATGCTGGTGTTTTATAACCTCTGACTTACCTATTGCAGGAGGTTTATTTCCTTGGATTATCTCCAAAATGGCTTTTGGCTGTTCAACAAATTAAAAAGTTGTTGCTAGAAAAAAAAAATCAAAAGAAATTAATCCTAGCTAAGCACTAGAAATGTGTTCACACATTTTTTAAAGGTTGTTATTCCCCTTGACCAAATATCATTACAATTATATAAAAACTGTGGGTTGTTTTTTTTTCCTGGAAGAAACTATTAATGATAAAGATTTCAAGATCTTCTTTCTGTCACTATCATGGGGATACAGATGATCCCAAACAAAGTCCCCTCACTACTTTCAGCGTTCATGACTTCCATCCCAGTTGTCCCTGCTGTGTCAGCCAGAAGAAATGCATCACTTCTCTCCATCCACCAGCACCATCCATCACTGCCCTCTCTCCACACTTGCTTTGTTTCCTTGTCCTTTAGTAAACCTTGCATTTCAGCAGTTTTCCTTCTGAAGGAGGCTCTGAAGAGCCTGTCCTGAGCCACACTCCCAGACACCATGGCAGGAGGGCAGGTAAAACAGCCCCATGTGAGATGCCCTGGGAGGTGAGACCAGCCCAGCAGCCACACACACACCTGATGCACAGAAGCTCTGATCTTCCAGGGAAAAAACACTTCATTTACTATGCTCATGGTCTGGATGAGTATGCTTAGCCAGCAATATTAGTACTGGATAAATCTAGACATGGGGTTGAATATTTTTCTTCAGTTTTTAAATCAGATATTCCTGGCAAAGAAACCCTTTCCATATGCTGATCTTTTATACAGGGGGGGACCATAAGAGCAATATGTTCAAATAACCCAGTTACATTTGTTACAGGTTTTAGCAAATACCAACAAGCACCATTTTCTGCTTTGCACACAGCCCTCCAGTATTGGCCTGGGGATCTGAAGAGATAATTGGATTTATTGTCCACCAGAGCCCACACTGAGAAGGCTGTAATTCCTTATGAAGATGCAAATGTCTAAGCCTGAGTATCATCTTGCACCGGCCGCTGTACAAGAGAGTGAAATCTCCTGAAGAGAGCTCATTTAAAACTTACTCACATTAGTAACTCAAATGAAAGTACAGACAAAACTGTCAATGATACCTGGCATATTATCCCATAAAATTTGCCTCCCCATTTGTAGAACTGCACCATTTATTTTGGCTACAAGTCACAATTCACTGGAATTACCATTTCAATACACCATTAAATTCTCCTTTCCTGCCCTTATTTCACCTAAATTGTTCAAATTCTCCTCCATTTTTTTCTTCAACAGCAAAGGTTTTTGCTAGAATCAAACCAGGACATGGCACGAATACTTATGAAAAGATTTATTAGCCTAAACAGGTACATTTAGAGATTCATTTTTTTTTAATCAAAACAATTTGTACCATTCATTCCAATTCCTAACCTGGACAGCACTTTGCTGACTCAGAAGCTTACATTTGCAATGCCTTTCCAACTGATGCCACGCTGAAAATGTATCTCTCCTGTATCAAAAACAAACAAACAAACAAAAGCTGCAAAACAATCAACCTCCCTAATTTTATTGACGTTTCTCCAGTAACCTTGCATCAGCCAGGAACGGTTCTTTCTCTGAGAATTAGAAAGCAAATTCCTATCTCTGTAACATTGCAAAGATGCCCTCAGCTCCATGCTAAACAAGCCAGTAATGAGCCAGGAATTTAAAGCACATTAAGCCTGGCTCTGACAACAAGGCTATAATCAAGCAAGATGAGAGATCTGATGACTCAGCAAATTAAATTTCCATCAGGATTTGATTTCACTGACTATATTTACATCAACAGATGAGAAAATCTCAGAAGTCATAACGTGGATTAGTGCAGTTTAATGAGGGGAAATCAAGTCAACAACTTACCTTCTATTTCCCTTATTTTAACCAGTTAATGCATTAATCAGCAAGTCAACAGCATTCTTGGCAAAAGCCTCTGGGGCTGAGCATTGTGCTTTGGGTGCACAGCAAGTCCCACAATGCAGAAATGCAGGGCTTTGAGGCCCTTCTATGCCCACACCTCCAGCAGCTGGCTCAGTGTGTGGGAAACCAGGTTTTTCCCTCCTCCCAGGGCAGGTAGCACCCACCAGGCAGGCAGAGAGCACCTGCAGCCATCCCACAGCCCAGGCAGTGAAGAAATTCATTTACATCTTCATTCAGTACCAGAGGTGACAGAACAGCAGAACTGAGAGGAAAAGAAAACAAAATCTCAGGCTTTCTTGTCATTTCTTTCCATTTTGTCAGGTAAAAGTACAAGTTCTTTAGCAGAAGAAACCACCCATAAAAAACACTCCACTAAGGGGAGCCAGTACCAAAATTAAAAACATTAGCCAGGAGAGCTTGGGACTTGTGAAAGGCTCCAGCCTATAAATCTAATCTCTTCCTGTAATGTGCCCCAACTGACTCATAGTCATGCTTCAAAAGGCAGAATCAGAACAATCCCTCTTCCCCAGCCCTGCAGGCACGGTGGTGGGGATGTACCACATTCCTGCAATACACAGCCCCTGGTCTTGTCCCAGCCCTCGGGTCCTGCAGTGTTAGCAGCATTTTCCCAGCACCCAGACTCAGTGTGACAGCTTGCAGGCAGCCTTGCTGCCTAGATATGGCATCCTCTCCTTCTTACATCCTAAATAAATTCATCCTATGCCCTATCTGCCCACAGTAGTTCTAAGGGGACAATAAACCCTCATAGTCCATCCCCAGACTGGCCTTTAATTACACACTCACAATCCCTGCAAGGCTCTGCTCTTCAGGGTTGTTAGAGAAGTTTCTAATCCCTTCTTCCTTCCATCAGGGCATGGAAAGAATAAAGCAGAACAAGCTCCAATTAAAGCTTGGGGGATTTTTGACCTGACCAAACAGCAGTCCTGCTTTGAGCTGCTGGGGCTCTTCCCTCTGGTCTCCTTTAATGACATGGAGATCCACATGTGGAGACTGGCCAAGGGAGCACCAAGCAACCTGCTGGTGCAAAATAGTCTGAAGATTGTGTGCATCCAAGAGGCAGGGGTTGTATACACCTAATCTCTTCATTGTCAGTTCCTAAGTGGCCTATTCTGAATATAATCAATGGAAAATACAGGTAGGAGTTATTCAGATGGGCCTCCTCAGGTACCAAACCAAGGAGCTATAGGTTCAGCCCAGGCTGGGACTTCTGACCCACCAGGCATCTATCAATCACAGCTTCCCCCCACTTCCCTCAGCTCACCCCCAAAGAGCCACAAAGAGCCATTCCTCCTTGTGCACAGCCTCAGCCCCTCCTGGCAGGACTGCAGTGCTGTTAGCAGGCTCTTGGAGACACACAACCACTGTCTGAGCACTCACCACTCACTGCTCAGTCCCCCACCACTCCCATCCTGTCTGCATAATTAAAAATCTGTCACCCTCTCTGACTTGGCCCTCTCAGGACAGTGCTCAGCAGACACAGGGCTCTAACAGATGGCAAGAAAATGACACAGTTCAAGATCTAGATGTGATGCCCCAAGATCAGAGCAGTGCAGATTTGGCAACAGACTCAATGGAAAACATTACAACTGTGGAATCAATAAGGCATAGCTGAAAAAATAAATTAAATGTATCCTCATTCAGTGGGAAGTGGGTATATTTTGATGAAGTATGAAAACAACAGGCTTATTTCTCCAGAATGTTGCAGTTCCTATAGGACTATTTCACGTGTTTCCCTTTCCCTGCTAATTGCAAAGCAATATTAATCAGTAAATAGCCCTGCATACAACACACCAAGCACTGAGAATTAAAAGGTGCAGTAGATAGATTTCATTCAAGTAGTTATGCTTCACATGCCATCAGCTGTTTCTTGTAGAGGTAATGTAGCACAGCTAAAAATGAGGACTAAAACTGTTTTAAACACACTCTGATTTTGCACCTTGCTGCTTTGCTGAAAGTGAAAGCGTGCATGAAAGGATTAAGTAATTGGATCATCTATCACTATCAATATCCAGGGAAGACAGGCTGAAACAAAAGACTAGGAAACTTCTGAGATCAAATCAGGATAACTCAAAGGAAAAGCTCAAAAATTAATTTGAAAAACTAAATCAAGATTTCTTCTCTTTTTAATGAGTTTGTTAACTCAAAAGTATTTAAAATACCAGCATATCACAAACACTGTGCCTCCCTCATATCAACCTAAATGAAATTATGCCTTTGGTTCTTGAATTTTTTGGTAACCAACCAGTATACCACATGATGGACAAGTACCTAAGCACAATGTGAGGGATTCCCATAGAAAACATTAAAAACACATTACATATTTCAGCATTTAGACCATTTGTCAGGTCTCCTCTCTGCCTGGAATTAGAGGCAGAGAGCACCACAGTGATTATTTCACATCCAGTTCTGGTGTTTGTTCTGCTGTCTGTCACTGTCTGAAAGTGACACTGAATCACCACAGATCATGTAAAAGCAGTAAGTTATCACCTAGAATTTATTACCCATGCCCACAAAACCTTCTGGGCTATCCATGAGGTAACTGAGAAAGATGGGAAATGTAGAGATACAGACAAGTAGAGCACTGTGCCCTTGTCCCAAGGGAAAGCCACATTAGGTCATTTTAGTTTATTCAGGAAGTGAATATGTTTCTTTGGAACAAAAAATTCAGGTCAAGAACCTGAAATATTTGGGTAATTTACATTGTGTTTTAATTGATCTCCCTGCCCACGTGTGCTCTGTGCTCCCAGGGCACCTGGACACCCAGACTCCCTCCATTCCCTCCCCAGGAAAGACAACCTTCCCCAAAAGATCCTTCTAGAGTACTGTAAACTCAGTTAAACTGCGTGAGAGCAAGTGACTGAAACAGTTTCCACACAACATTCAGAAATCAACCCTTAACTACAAATTGGGGCAGCATCAGAAAGGTCAAAGACTGAGGCAGGTGAACTAATCTCACAGAAGACTCAGACAGAACAGATTAAAAAAAAAATTAGAGGGTTAAAAAAATTGTTTAGGTCTGTTTTGACAGGACTTCTTCCACTCCCTCATCACAAAAAAATCTAGAACAGCTGATGCTTTCCATATTTATCAGGTATTGACTTTTACTTTCTGGAGCTCTTCATCCCTACGTTCACCCACACCACCCGCAGAACTAATATTTGTTCTGCAATCTCTAAATCCATAAAACAAAAGTTTTTTCAGGGCATTATTCCCAATGTTTCATAAAGCTGTTTTGCATCCTCTCCCCAGCAGAAGCCTTAGAATATTATAGAGGGAAAATGACAGAAAAAAAGTAAATATCCATGTGATTAAAAAAAAAGGAATAGAGTTCTCTGTTAAGTCCCAAATTCAACAACATACATATGTGCCTAACTTCAGGAAGGGAGAAGGACTTGAGTAGCTGTTTCAAGTCTTCAGTGAGTTGAGGTCCTATACACACAGATTTCTTCCTTTTTCCTTTCAGAAATGTGACTTTTCTGAAGTTCCATGAGCATCTTTAAGTATTCAGCAGAAAAGATTCAGATCATAAAACAAGCTGAAATAACATCAGTAAGTTAAAACTTTTGATAATGTTTACCTCTGTTTAATTTTCAATGTACACAGAATGCCAAATCCTACCTGCTTTTCATATGCAATTAATCCTTCCAAAATCCTTTGGGACTACTTCTGAAAGTAAAATGAGCATGATTTAGTTTTTAATCCAACAGTGACAGGAGGGGAAAATATGATACAGTGTTTTATCCCCAGCAAAGAGCCCTGGCACTAAATCCCCCTGAGTGAGTGGAGTGTCAGTATGTATTCTGCAGCTAATCTGGCAACAGAGCAATTTTCTATTTGTAATTTCTATTTTTGCCCAAATGACTGTATAGAGGCAGATGGTCACACCAAAGGAGGACAGCTCTGGAAAGAAATCTCCCTCCCTGAGGAATACTTCACAAGACCAGTCTGGGGACTGCCAAAGTAAGATCTCTTGCCAGGCAGCTGAATCACAGCACACTAAACACCTTCAGGTTCTGGCTTCTGCATCACATTCTTACTTCCTAATAAATATAGTCCTGAGGGGGAAAGAGCAGAAAGACATTTCTGTGACTGGATAGGCCTCTGAAGGCCAATGACTGGATGTTGAGACTCATTTCAAGTTTTTATCATCCAAGGAAAGCTTTTCTGACTGCATTTTCTCCATCCATAGGAGTATGCCTGAGGTTACTGATTATCTGGGATCTCATCATCAAGTTTTCAAGGAAGATTCTTGTTTCTTTCAGGCTGCAATGGCTCAAGCAAATAAAGTTTCTAAAACACAGGTCATACAAACCTGATTTCAGCCAAGGGTTTTAACCTCCCTCATAATTTTCTACTGTGTTCTGACACCAATTAACAGGGCCTTCTTCCCTTAAAACAAGTGAGAAAATGAGGAATTTTAAGAATGATTTATGAAAATACGTGAGATAGTATTGCAACCCATATATTTTTATTTGAATGCTGAGTTTTCCTTTCTCTGAACTTTCAATATGCAAAAACTGGTTTTGATCAGCAATAAATTAGTCTGAAAAACCTTCAGGGCTGTCAGGTAATAAAAGTGATTTTTCAACAGGGAGATGAAATTAAATGGTACTGTGATCAACAAGGTGAAGAGTTGACAGTTCTGATTTTGATTAACTCAAGTTTCAGAATTAAAAATGGGTTTAGAATAGTGAAAGTCTTCTTACTTGTTTTGCTTGTCTGCAGACCAAATAAAACATCACTTCTTTCAGGCATTTATACCTGGCTGAGATACATTCTTCATAAGCTTGGGGGATAAGAAAAAAAGCTTTAATTTACATTTTAACATACCAGATTACATTTCAGCCTACAAATCATAAACTCTGCAAGCTTGGAATCACAAAGTATCTGTGCTATATCCTCAGTGAATAGCTTGGGAACATTTCAGCTCTTTTGTTCTCTGTCCCTAGTGATAATAAAGTTTCCAGTGGTAAATTTGGTTGCTTACTAGACTTACACTGCTCAGGTAGGATTTCCAAATTACATGAGCAGAGAGAGTTTCTGAAACACGGCTTCAGGGAGAAATCACAGCTACAAAGTGTCACTAGATTCAAGAACTAAAGAATTACTGGCTATTTAACTTCAGCAGAAGAAGCAGAAATGAGTAAGATGTCCAACACTCTTGGCAATCACCTGGTAAAACAACAGCCAACTTCTTATTTCCAGGGGAGCTGCTTCATTCCCAGTCAGGGGTTTGGGGTCAGACCAACTGAGTCAGTCACTACTGAATGGCACAGAGTCAAACTGGTTTCATACTGGTTTCTACTGGGCACACACATGAACAATTCCCTCTGACTTCCAGAGCTACCAGAAAACTACCTCATGACTGAACCTGGCCCTACAGGCCTTAGTCAGTGACAAAAATCCATCCAAAATAAGTGAGGGGAAGGATGAATGGAAGGAACTCAACCTGAAAGGGAGTCTCTTTGTTTCAGAGCTGGGAGAATAAGATTAAAATGACAGAAAAAGCATCCCATAGAATTCTGAGATGATGTTAATTGCTGCAGTAAGTTCTGTTCAGTGCCTCACTATGCATGGAAAAGCTGGAAGAGACAGAACATACTCCTCATGATCAGGCAGACCATTTTTTCTGAGAGGACTCAGAAAAGCTGAATAACTTGAATAAAATTACCAAAGGAAAAAGAGCCAGAAATAAAACTCAGGTCTGCTGACTTGTAGCTGTCTACTCACCACTTAGCTATTGCATGTAATGTGTGGGAAGGGAAATGGCATATTGCATTTAGGATGTCAGAATGTACTCCTACAAAGGTAAATGATTCATAAAACTCTGTACCAGGGAACACTTCCCTACATCTACAATCAACTGTGTTTAAACATTTAAGACAATGGCACCACTCACTTCCAAGTCACAGTTCTCAAGAACAAAGAAAACCCAAGGTGATTTTCTCTGCTTGCTAAGAGCAGCTGATGCCCATCTGTTGAGATCTGTTTTGACAGAATTTAATTCCTTTGCAGCTTGGGTTGTGTTTTTTATGTGTTTATCTTTTTTATAATGTTGTCTATCTCACTTCTCTTAAAAGCACACTCCTAATCATGATGCATTCAGGTAGTCACGGACTTGCCTGTTACCTAAAGATTCAGAAAGAGAAAACTTAGTGAATGAACCGACAAATTCTAAATCAAAATAATTGTGAACAGTGAAGGTTATTTTCTTTCTACAAAGCATGCAGGAAAAAGCTGGGGAGATTGAAAAACACAGTTACAAAAGAAACAAAGGAGAAACAGTGCAGACACAAAGGGTACACCCATCCATATATTGAACACTGCAGGATTTGTCATCGTTTCATCCCACAAACCAGACAAGGAGAACAGACATAACGAGCAACAAAGATGCCCAGAGGCCTTCCTATGGAACAGGGTAAGAAATCAGGACTCCTTGGTTTAGAAAACAGGTAACTGGAGGTTCACAACACTGCAAACACCACAAAGAGAATTAATAATTCAGCTTCCCACAGTACCAGAAAACCCAACAGTGTCAAATCCAAATCACAAAGAAGTTCTTCCTCACAATGATCAGTTAAACAGAAGTATTCATCACACGATCACTAAGAAAGTAGAGAGGGGTTCAAATTTAGACTTGATACAGTCATAGAAGCCTGTATGTAGTTTTCACCAGAAATTTCCAAAGAAATCCTTAAATTACTGACTGTCTGAGTTTAGGAAGATAAACCATGAAAAAGCAAATGATGCCTTGTGATCCTTCTCTGAAACGCTCTGCTAGACAGGCCATCACAGGCAGTACAAGTTTAAATGGACTTTAGATAAAAACCAGCATAAAAGTTCCTCTGTTTTCAGTCTAAAGGCTTTAAACAGTTCCAGAATTGGAATTAACAGGATTGTCATGAAAAGTGAAAAACCATTAAAACTATTAACAGATTTTGGACAAGCAGATGAAACTCAGAATATGAAATAGATAATGAAATAGATTAAAATGACTGCCAAAAAATCTACACAGTCTGGCAGAAGTAGTTTAACAGCTGTTGGCATTTCCTTAGAAAACTGGGAGAATACCTGGTCCTCATGTGGCCAGGTTCATGTAGATCATTACATATGACACAATAAAAAAATAAACTGAACTGTGTTCAGACCATAACAATCACTAGAAAAGCTTGTAATATAGTTAATTCATTTTTCTATCAACACAGGAAGCAGATAAATTTGTTACTAGAGAACTACAGGTCTCTATCCTGCTCAACCACCTTTAGTTTGACCTAAGAATGCCTCCTGTGTTCCCAGCTGCATGTTTTTAAGCAGAACCTGAATTCTGAATATCTGCTGTAGAAATCCTTCAAGAGCCCATGAAAACAATTTTCAGAAAGCCATCTCCTTCTTCTTCAAAACAATTGAATCCACAGCAGCTGTGAAAAGTGAAGAATGCTTCCTGTCACCTTTGTATCACAGTTTTCTGACAGCATCACTGACAAAACCTGGCACACAATCTCCTCCCAAGTCAATACCAGACATGGAAGTAGACATCCACGGAGAAAAAGCAGTTCTTTAAATGCAGCATCACAGTATTCCCCAGATATCCTGGGGATAATCTATATGAAGCATCCCAAGCAGTAAGCAAGGCCATGCCCTAAAGAAATCTGGATTAAAGCATGCCTTGTGCATAGAACATTCTAAATGTATTTCTAGCTCAAGGTTAAATACTGTTTCTTTCTAAATATCACCCATGAATTAAGATCACACTATGATATCTGTATCTTCTATTTCAAAAGAAATATTTTCCCCAGAGATCCCCAGAAGCTGAGTACAGCTAATCAAATTAACCTTGAATGACTTTCCATCTGTGCCCAGCACAACTAACCAAACATTGGAGGCAGGAGCAGCCCAGGGGAGCAGCCTGGCTGGTTCTTTGTGACTTCCAAACCACCAACAGTTTGTTTGGCTTGTTGGAAGAAAAAGCTGTCTGCACACCCTGAAAACTGCTGGATCCAGGTTTGCCACCTTTATGTATCAAGCTGAACCTGCATGGCCTGTACCACTCTGTCTCCAAGTTTTGTTTCAGGGAGTACAAAAAGCTGGGAAACACAGGGATTTGAAATGCAATCTGTTTGCCCAGTGCTGGGAATGGCAGGTAATATGAGAGAAAAACATTTGGTTATTTCACTGCTCACCCCAAGCAGTTCTACAGAGTCAATTTCTGCAGCGAGGCTGAATGAAAACACTTCCTTCTGCGGGAGCTCGTGTAAACAGAGATACTGTAACCAAACTCACCTCAACACAAGGGAGAATCTCTGGCAGCTGCTCGTTTTATCAAGTAAGAAGAAATCTTTCAAATTCTCCACTCAGGAATCACTTCAGTCAAGTTGATTACCAAAGCAATTCTCTTAATTTGCAAGTTTAGTGCAGAGCAGAGCCTACAGAAAACAGTTCAAATACCTGCAAACAAGATTTTTTTGCAGTTATGCAGAGATGCCTGCCTTGATTCCCAGTGATAATTTGTGGATGCACAATATTGTTGCCTTACAATTAACACATCTATTTCCATTCAGGAATCTGTTTCCCAAACTGAAACAATGTCACTAATAAATCTCACATTTGTAGGACTAGAGCTGACATCCCTCCTTATTCAGTACATACCTTTATTGCTATACACGTGTAAGACAAAATGTTATCCAGGTACTTTTTAAAGGTGAAGAAACAGCTGTTTAAGAAACAAGAGTGACTTCACCAAACTAAACATAATATGAAAAATCTAAGGATAGCAGGAAGGGGGAGGAGAATAACACACAAACCCCAAACCAGCAAAGAATATCTTTCAAGGCAGCTACCTCCACAAATCCTTGTTCCTCCCTTTGTTCCTACCTAATCCCAAGTAATGCTGCTTGTTCAATATGAATAAAACAAAATAAATTTCTCTGCATATGGTCTCTTCAAATTGAGATCTAAAAATAGACAGACAGCCAACAAGAAGGCTTAAACAATTTTATCAGTGCTTGATTTATTTCAGCCTTCTGCTCTCTCTGGTCGCAATTCAGTGCAACCCATAAATAAGTTAGGCTGGTAAAGGAGATTGAATTTTTGAGGCCAGAACAGTAATTGAGGAATTGAACAGCCTGGAGGTTGAAATATCTTCTCCTGGGATATAAGCCTTTGGACCTGTTAGCAGCTGTCTATTGCTTTTCCAGCCATGGACACCTATGACCACGTCAACGTTTGGAGCTGATTTACTTTTCTTTGTGTCACACACACAGGCAGCTCTCCCACGTGTGCTGGGCTCCACCGTGCTGTTACTCTGAAGAAAAATATCTCAGGAAAATCTCTGAGCAGAAAATCTCAAAACCATGGGAAGGCCCAATTTCCCATGAAGAAAGTCTGTACCAGCTCAGTACAATTTGATTATACAGAAAGCTGTATTTTACATTTTTTCCACACTGCACTAGCACTTGTAAAGGAAAGATTGAAAGTGAAACATGAAAGAAGGAATTTGCATTTATTCTTAAAATCCAAACAAACAAGCAAAAACAGCACCCTACCACTGTGATAGATATGATTACAAATTCGTGCAATTAAACGTAGAAGTTATAGTAAATGTAGCAGATGATAGAATGTATATTTTTGTAACCCTGTAAACGTAAGACTAATCCTGGTCCCCAGAATGGGGCAGGCGTTTTCCAAATACCGGGACATGCTTTGTGGACTGTAAATGTACAAGTTAACACCTTGATTCACACCAGAAAGGAGGGTGGCTTGCCAGGATGTGGCTCCTTGAGCTAATCAGATCTTGGGCACCTGGACCATCAACCCATCGACACCAATTTCGAGGGTGGACCCTGAATTTGAAGACATCATCATCCCAAAAGACGATTCCCAGAAAATCCTTTCAGACATGGTCCAGTACCGGGAAATCTGTTCAGGATTCATCACCAAGTGAAAAGACTGGGTTTGAATTTGAAAACACAATACCTCTGCTGCCGAGAGGCACAAAATACAGTATAAGAACCCGGACTCAACCACCAGAAAATGGTGGAACAGTGCGAGATAGCAGCCCTGCTGTCGGTCGTCTGTTTCACCCGACATTCAAATGTTGTTTTCCGTGGCTGTCCCAGATAGATTTTAAAATGGAAAAACAAAACTTATTCTTTTATCCGTTTGGCTAGTTAATCATTTATAACACCACCATCACCTGCCACTCTTTGGGTCATTCCTGCGGGATCAAACTTTGAGCAGAAAACCTCCACAGACAAGCAAAGTAAGAAGTATGGATTGCAAACTCAACTCCTGATTAAAGGTTTTTTCTTTTTTTTTTTTTTTTTAAAAAAAAAAAAAAAAAAAAAAGGTATTTCCAGACCTTACTCTGCATGAAGACATGGCAAAGGCCAGGCCTCCAGGGTGTTCTGGGGCAGCCGTGAGGGCTTTCCCCTCAGCACCGCCTGCCCGGGGCTGGCCGGGAGCTGCCCCACGGCGGCTCCCCCGCCTGCACGGGGCCGAACCGCAGCTCAGAGCTCGGAAATCGGCACCGCCCTCCCTCCCTCCCTCACGAACTCACATCCCACAGAACTCACACGAACGCTCTTTGTAAGGATGGCGTCACTCGGAGTGGGCCACGGGCTCCACACACAGGCCCTGAGCAGCCGGGCTTTGAACAGCTACAGTGACGGTCACACACCGGCAGGGAGGGAGGCTCGATGGAGGAAGACATGAGGGGCACTCAGGGCCTCGGGGCAGGGCTGGAGCCCCTGCTCAGGGCCTGGGCACAGGTGATGCCCTAAGCTTTAGCTTGCACATTCTGTGTTACCTAGGGATGTAGTTCTGAGCCTCATATTAAATGCTAGTAAGATCTGCTCACAGGGTAGGTTGACAAAACAAATCCCTTTTTTGTTGAGAACCAAGGATGACTTTCAGGCCCAAAAGCATAAACAACGGTGGAGCGAAGGGAGGAACAAGAAGGATGAGACCTCACAGCCTGAAGCTGTAATTGGACAATTAAACCCCAATATGCAAATGGACCAAAACTGATAAAAATAAGACCTTGTGACCAGGTAGCCATTTTCGTGTGTGGCTTAGGGCATCGCAGGAAACTGAGCCTGGAACTGAGGGAGCAGCCAAAACGTGGCCACAGGCTGACCTCCTCCTCAAAGAAAAACCAACGTTTAACTCGAAATCACTAAGAGATGGATTAAAAGTGGAGAAGAGGAAATATGAGAAAAAGACGCTTGCTAAATCACTATTAAAATCCACGTTTCCAACTTCTGTAGTCTGAAAAAGAAAACAACTATACATCTGGTTCTGTTTTGTAAGAAAAGATGACAGCAACTGAATCAAAAAAGCATTTGTTAAAAATTGGTTTTGAGTATCACGTTTGTTCTGATCGAGCCTTATCAGTTTGTTTTGAAGAAAGGCTCCTGACGGCATAAAGTACAAACACAAAATGGGAATAGTTTGTTAGATCTGGTAAATGCCAAGAAGACAGACTGCATAATGGAATTCAGCAGTACCAGTTATTCATAAATAATTCTTCTGATTAAATATTCACACACCATCATCATCATTTGTCTTGTAAGCCTGTTCTCATAGGCACCTTGTGCTCTGCTCCTGCTAGATCTCAGCACAGACAGGACCAGTGATTTGGGTGTGTGACACTGAAGCAGGATCTCTTCTGAATAACAATGTGCTGCTCATAAAACGCCCTCTCCAACCTGCTCCTGGGAGCAACAGCAGGTCCTGCCTCCCCTGGGACTGGGCACAGCTCAGCCCCACACACAGGAGGCAGATGAGGGCTCCCCGTTTGCCTATCCCCAAATCCCCCTGGCAAACCACTCTCTGACCTAGAGCTGTTCAAGTGGGAAGAGGAATGTGTTTCCTTCCTCATATTTGGCAGTATTTATCCATGACCACCAGGATACGGCTCAGTTGGACATTCTCTCTCTAGGTCTTGTGAACAAAATGCAAAATCTAAAGGAATTTTCATCTTAAGCAAGCAAAGAAAATAGACCTTTCCAAAATGTCTTGAATAATAACAATTTCTACTAGAAATGTGGCTGCACAGTGAGCTTCCTAAAAGAAAACCACCTCTCTTCTGCAGCTCAGCAGCTCCCCATGAAAGTCTCTGCATGCACTGGGTTATGCAGAGATGTCCAGAATGATCACCAGCCCCACAATTTTCAGCTGCAGCTCCTCCCCCCTCACCTTGTGCTCCAGTTGACAGACAAGAGAACAAGACACCACAGCAATTTAAAAAAAAAATAAAAAATCATGAGGGCACCTTGGGCACCTTCTGATGAGCGTGTTACTCATGACAAATTTTTTAAGCTCAACTACCTCCTACATACTACAAGGTATACACTGCAAGTCTCTGCTTCCCAGAGAAATGGCACATCTGGCAGAGGAGTAACCCAGGATTAACTTCCACAGCCCTGAGGCACACAGGCTGAGCAACTCATATATGGCTGGCTTGTGGATTTATGGTTGTAGGATACTCCTCACATGGCTCTGAGCTGCTCCACAATGGCTACTTCACTGACAAAGCTTCACAGGAAAGGGTTAATAATCCTACAGATATACTTCTATAGAGCACACAAACCAGTAATTATTGCAATTCATTTAAAGACAGGTGAACAGAACAACTACAGATTTTATATAATGTAAATTATTAAATGCTAAACTCAGATTAAGTAAAATATTTAATATAAATACTAATTAACACTTCATCAGGTTCATCACCTTTGTCTGCTTTGTACAGATTTACTTCCGTATTTTTGGAGAAAATTAAAACTCAGCACTTGCTGAACATCCTATCTTTAAAACTTAGTAAATAAAACAAAATTTATGTAGTACAATTTTTAGACTAAGTATCCCACCTCAAGGATTAAGGATATCAAATACTACAACAGAAAAGGCCATTCAAAAAACATCACATTTCTTGAGCTGTTAATTAGTACTTTTATGTGAGGCTATACAAATTCACATGCTGTATCTTCCTCCACAAGCCCAAGCACTTTGGTGTACATATAGCACATATTTATACTGTACTATCTTAGTGATTTCACCCCACTGACACATGTTTTCTGGCCAACTTCTCTCATGCTTTTCAGATGGTATTTATATTACAGTTTGCAGGGGAAATACTAATATTGGACACCTAAAATGCTACAGCCATCACCTTAACAGCAAATTTTAAATGATGGCAAAATTTTAATTTCATTAAAATACGGAATTCTATTTTTATTACTAGAATTCTCACTAAAATACATCATTTTCTAAATATAACTCATAAATCAAGAGATAAAAAATGGAGTACAATGCCTGTCCATGTCACATACTCCCCAGTGACCCTCACATAAGTTTAAATATGATTTTTCTCTGAACTACACAATACACGTGTGGGTGGTAGCTGTGAGGTTTTTGCTATAGTACATATCCAAGTTTGGAATAGAACTACAAATTATTATTTTTGAGGATAACTAGCATAATGTGACAGCAAATACTATAAATGCTTTTGAAAGCTTTCTTTGATCACACTGATGCAGATAAATGGTTTTCAACTGCCAGCAGTTTATCTCAGTGCTGACACACTAAATAAGTACCACCACAATATGCAAAATATTTGTTATTTAGCAGCATCTTTTCCATCAAAATAATCCTGGGAGTCAGGTAAAAACAGTCTAAAATGTGATTTATTGAGCATCTCCATCTGCCTGATTACATTTGAGTTTTGGTGGGTGAGGATGATGGCAGGGCCAACTCCAGACAAGGTGAGATCACCATTACTATTTTCCACCCTAAGTCCTGCATCAACATCAGCTTTGCCAGGTCTCAACTGCAATGGAATCCTGGGGTGGCTGACTTAAAAAGGAGATAAAACAAACACTATATTCTTCAAATCGAAAATTTTTCCCCAGGACAAGAAAGAAAACAAGTCTGGACCACGCTGGAATGATGAAAATTAATATAACTACACTGTAATCATTAAAATAGATTTTTACCTGCTTTCACCTTCATGAAAGAACAACAGAACAAGTAAGAAAAGCTCAGGGCAAGCATCTTTTATTATTTAATTATTTGCCAGAAGATGGAAAAGTTATCTAGAAAAAGTGTAACTTTCCAAGGAGCACATGGTATCTCAAACAATAATGCCTCATTCTCCATCCTGCTGACAAGGTTTTCTCAAATTGCAGGATTTTAACTACTGCCCAAACTAGTATCCATCCTATTATTTTTCGTTTTAAAAAATAATTCAATTTGTAAATGACCACTATTCATAAAATGTACTTTTCTTCAACTGAAAGCACATTTCTGAATGATGTCAGGTGAGGCAGTAAGGAAGTGTTAACTGCTGAAGAGATATGAACAGCAAATAAAAGCACTTTAAGAGTCTTCTTCCATAGGCACATCCTCTTGTAGCTTCTGCACCATTTTGTCCTCCAGCTGTTTTGGTGTACCTTTAAAAAAAACCAAATCAAATTCAACATGTTCCTCTAAACCCAAATAACTGTTTTTCTTTGAACAATATATGCATCTATTCCAGGTGAAACTGCCTAAATATATTGCTTGAAGAGTGGTTTACCAGCAAATCCATCAAGCTCAAAGGTATTTACTGCTGACCTCCATCAGCTGCTAAAACTGCTCTGTTTTAGCAGAAAAGCTGATGCTGTTTTTATGCAAAATCTAAAATGCAGTCAAAACCTGTTTTCATCTGCTGTGAGGAGCTGATAGAGCTGCCAATACCTGGCAGAACCTTGCAAAGGATTACAAAGATTTATCACTTATTACAGATCAATGGCCTTCTCACATCAGTTTTTAAATGAAGATTTAAGCCCTCCTGAATGCTGTGTTGGACAGCAAGGATGTTAACTCTCAATAAGGTGACCAAGAAGAAAAACAAAGAAAAAGGAAAAGCCAAGATTTTGATTTGATTCTGCTCTCTGCCCAGTCAGAATTGCAGAATACCAAGAAGGGAGCTGATGTACTACACAGTGCTGTGCATCATTGATTTAACACAAGAAAAGCCAAATACAGAAATAAACACTTGAGTTTATTCCTTTTAATTCAATTTTAATTTAATTCCTTTCCTCATGCAGTTCATGGAGCACCAGATATTGAGTGCAATTTAAAACACTCAAAATAAGGAAGAGAAAGGATGAATGCAGGACTAGATAAATAAAAAAGGTATATTTGATTCAGAACAGAGACACTGCTTACATTTAGTGGCAAGAACTATTCTCCATATTCAACACACAAATTAATTTTAAGGCAAATGTACAGGATTATTGATCTGTAGAATAAGTCACTCATCCTAAAACTGTGTAGGCAAACCAGCAGATCAAGCTCTTACCTGCATGGGGAGCACGAAGAAGGTGGATATTCTGTTTGACTTCTTTGATGTCTTCTGCCTTCTGCAACTCTTTGCTCTTCTTTAATCTGAGAAAGGGGAAAATTAGATTTAATTACCTTCAAAGAGGAGATGTATATTTTCATTTTAATGCATGATATCTCTCGCTAAAGCTCTGTCCAGGCTTTAAATAACTATTATTATGAGGAAATAAAGGTAAAAAGTATTTGAAAACCAATTCAAGAGAATACTGCACTGTTTCAACTCCTATCAGAATTTTGTTTAAATTTAAGACTCTGTATACAAACAAGTACTACAATACAACTGTTATCCCTTCAGTGTCCAAAAGCTACATTTCCTTGGACAGCCAATAACACAGGGTAGAGCCCACTTAGTGTATTTTACCCCATCCCTTGGGTGACTGTGTATGTACAAAGCAAATCACTCTTTTAAACTGGACCATCCATTTCTGGAAAGGTTGGCTAACACACACACACACACACACACAAGGGGTTCCCATCACACAAATAATTCTCACCTGTTCATGATAAATCTGGCTTGGCGTTTTTGCTTTATTTCCTCGACTCTCTTCATTGCATCCACTGAAATAAAGCAGAAGTTGTTTTAAATGTAATTAAATCCCTGCAGCAGAAAATCCATGATATTTTTGCAAGGCAGCTCTTACCAGTAGTCCCATTAATACCCAAATACCAGAGGCAACTCTCACACTATATAGAGGAAACTACTCCTTCTCCAAAGAGGAGGAGAAGTGAATGTTATGTGCAGCAACTCTGATTACTTGTATTTTACAACTTATTTATGCTTCCACTTTTGTGCCTACACATAATTTCTATGGTTAACCATCACTGCAAAAGACTCTTACTTGAAAAAAGATGCCAGTTACCACCTTCTCCTTTGTGGCATTCATTCACATGAATATAAGCATATTATTCTCCTATTTCATGGCAGTTGATTCTATGAAACAAACTGAAGTGGACTGAGCACAAACACAGAAACAAGTGCATCAGTGTAAAAGGCTTACATTGGAAGCCTCTTAAAAAACTGTAAAACCACTAAGGGGTTTTGAAGACCACAATTCAACATAAAGGACTTCTGGTCCTCATTTTCAAACCAGTTTCTGAAAAAAAAACCCATCAAGTTAAACTCCACACCTGTTTACAACTCAAACCTCCTCCACATGCTAAGAATTTGGTCATGATTTCAGCAATTTCAAACACAATCACTACAAGCTGTCAATACTCTTAAGAAAGTCTTTTGCAAACACATTCATGAGAAGTATAAAAACTTCATCTTTTGGTTTTTTCCTCTAATGACTCACCAGTCTTGTTCCACAACTCTCTCTGGTATTTCACTGGTTCGTTCCTACGTTTTTCAAATTCAAATGAATTATCCTGTATCAAGAAAAAGGTAAATATAGACTATATGCAGAAGCTTATTTAGATCAATACATTCTTACTGTAGCACTCATATAACTGAATATTTCATGGGATTTTTCCCCCCTTTCAGAAGCTCAGTTCCCTGACTTGAACCATCATTAGAGATAAATATGAGAAGGAAATCGAGTTGAGTGTTTGACCTCAATGTGTCAGGAGCCACTGAAGAGAACTATTTACCACAACAGCTCCCTCAGCTATTTTCTATTTAGCAAGACAAAAGGAACAGAGAAAACCCATGTGGTATAGGAAACACAGAGTAGATTAGACAGGAGGAAGGTGAAATTGAAAACCTGTAGATTCACAAGCATTTATTGCAGGATAAATAAGTTCTACTCAACAGCTTGTAATTTTGAAATGGTTTAAAAAAAAAAAACAACGACTATTTCACTTTAAGAACAGTAAAACAGTATTTCTAATTTGAAACTGTGAAATATTTCAATCCATAACTCTGGCATTTGGGACAGCTGCCATGTCCCCTCATCCCCATGGGCTGAAGACAAAAAAACAGTTTCCTGATTTTTTTTTTTGCCAGGCACACTTGGCTTTACATCAGTTTTATCTGAGGACTTCTCCCTGCCCAAAGGCTGTGTTTTGTTGAGGTAAAGCTGAGTTACACAGCACTAAGTTCATATGTTGGCATTATTCTTAAAATACATTATGTATCTCAAAACTGGAACACATTGTCACCTATTTAGACATACATAAAGTGAATTTTAAATTCACTTATTTTCAAAAAGGTAATTCAACAAAGCCAGAAACAGCTCAAAAGCAAGAAACACAATTACTGAAGATGCAAATTAATCATGGCTTTTCAGAGTCACATTAAAAAATAAAACCACATTCTTTCCCTTGAAAGATCCACAGAAGGCAGGAAATCACTGTGTCAAAATGCTTACTAAATTTTTAATATTCTGTAAAAAAAGAGGTAGTTAAGTCACAGTAATTCTTAAATTATTTAAGGACTGTCCCACCAAATATGAATGTTTAACACTTTTACCATGAAGCAACTTTGTTTTGAAAATGCATTTGAGGTCTCATGCTGTTTCTCAAACATTCCTATCTATGCAAAGACTTTCCCTACACACTGCAAGCTTTAAAGAGACTTCATAGATAAATATTTTTGGGGTCTATATAGGGAGAATTCCTGAGGCACCTGGTAACTCAGATTGTGCAGAAATACAACCACCAATTGCATATGTACAGACAGTAGAGGATTTATTGGTGGGAAAAAAAATGCCTTGGACTTGGGAGCCCCCACGTGTTACCAGCACAGACACCTGACACACTGAAGGGGGAAGATCCAGGTTCTAATCCAGCTGAATGAACAGCTCAAGAAACTCTCACATTCCCTTCCACAACCCCTCTTCTCCCCAGCTCATTTCATGAGATGACAATGCTTTAAGGCCAGCCTGTGTGCCACAGGAAGAGCCATTTCAGTGTGTTCATGTAACCTGTGAACCAGTTCAGCCTCTTACCACTGTCAGTTCCTTGCCAGCTGCTTTACGGAACGCTTTAGTCCATCTCATCTTTCTGGGATTTCGCTTCCTTTTGAAGTTTCTGTGGCATTTTGATTTGCAGAATCTAAAGATCTTAAAGAAGGGGATGACAAAGAAGAAGAATCTTAGTGAAATCGTATTATCCGTGCCCCACTGCAAGTGTGATATCAAACACTGAGGTTACTCTAACAATACTGCTCATTAGAAATTATACTCAGCTTCCAAATGCCAGTATTTTTATAGAAAATACAGCAATTAACAAAAATAATTTCAAGCACTAATACTGCTTTTTCATTATAAAGTCAGTTTCACAGCTGCCAGGGTTAAGCACAAGTACTTACAATTAAGCTGATTATACATTAAATACACCTGAGTTCTGAGAATTATCAAGCTGCAAAAATAACCAAAAACCAAACCTGTAGTATGAATAAACAATTTTCTACAGCTGCCAGCACTTTTTAGATACAGTACCATCCTGAGAACAACAAAAAACCCTCACACCTCTCACACTGAATGCAACACACACACACAAACACAAAAACAACTGTTTTCTGCAATGCAGCCTTAAACCCAAGCACATTAGTTAAGTCCTCAACTGAATTTACTGAAAGTTGTTAAAGCATACGACAAAACGTTTTAATTGGCCTTTTTCTTTTTGCCCTATTTTTCTAGATATTCTACAGAATATTACATTTTTCACTTAAAAACGGTCAGGACAACACGTTATTCATGAGGTTTTGAAAACCCTCTTTTTCTACAGCCATATCCTGCTTCCTATCTAATAGTCAGTTCTGAAAGAAATTAATAGAAAATATGAAACTTTTAATTAAGGCAATCACCTTCGAATAGCTTTTTTTTTCCTCACTCTTCTACCATGCTTTTTCACCTCAACTCAAGCACACCTGCCGTTGTATTTTGCCTTTTCACAGAGTATTTGAGAATCCCAAGGAATACCACTTGGCTAGATACAGATAATTGATCAGTCAAAATAAGGGGAGGATACAGCATGTAATATCTTTCTGTTAATGAGACTTCAGAGAATGCATGAAAAAACTATTCAGAACGACTGAACTGTACAAATACATTAGGAGATGTAGAAAATACAGTGTAAATTTAAGAAACAAGGGAATTACATGGTTTCACTCTAACTTAATGAAAATGCAAATGATAAGACAATGCTTAAAGGGAAAGAATGTATCTGCTCACAAGTAATCTTTTTACCAACACGCCCCTGGTGGCGGCCGTGCACACCCCGAGCCCCCGGGACTCCGCGATCTGTTCTGACATCTGCGCCCGGGAACGAAGCGATTTGAGCAAGCCTCGCTTCACGCCGGGGGCTCCGACGCCCCGCAGCAACGATCCGCAGCGCGGCAGGGAGCGGGAAACGATACACAACATTTTGTGTGGGAAGTTGTCAGGCCGGTGCAGGGCCCGCAGTGCCAGGGCCGCGCTGCTCCGACAGCCTCAGCCGGGGGAGTCCCGTCGGCTGCCGCGGTCACGGATCGTCCCGGAGCCCCGCCGGGGACTGCCCGCGGGGTCTGCCCACAGTCTGCCCACCCACCTGCTGCCACCTCCAAGAGAAAGCCTGGAAATTAAAGGGTGAGGATTCTGTGTTGATCTGCGAAGTGTATTATTTCTTACTAACAACTGAAAACAAACAATTCAGCCCCCGCTCTTGCCGACGGCCACAGCAGCGGCCAGATTACTGCATCGCTACAGGTCCTTATATTTAAGTATCAGTAAGACATGAATTTCGCAGATTCACAGAATAATCAGAGCGGGAACGGACCCAGGGACAACGAGGATTACGGAGTCCAGCTCTTAAGCAAATGGCCCGTACAGGGATCGCACCCACAACCTCAGTGTTCTCAGCACCGTGCTCTGAGTAGCTGCGCTCATCTCGGGCTCCCGCCCGCCCACACACCCGGGCGGTGCGTGCGGACCCCGGCAGGGCCCGGTGCCCACAGCAGCAGCGGCCCCGGCCCGGGACAGGGTTTCCGGGACAGAGGCTCCGGCTGTCAGCGCCCCGCGTGAGGCGCGGCCGGTGACACTG